>PVIC010041561.1:0-16172 GCA_004025085.1 Thryonomys swinderianus | reverse complement strand
CATTTGAAGTAGTTATAAAATATACAGTTAAAACACAAAGTATCACTAAATTAAAAGCCAGGTGAGTTAAATGT
Organism: Thryonomys swinderianus; assembly: GCA_004025085.1. NCBI lineage: Eukaryota > Metazoa > Chordata > Mammalia > Rodentia > Thryonomyidae > Thryonomys > Thryonomys swinderianus. The sequence goes on along the minus strand of PVIC010041561.1, from coordinate 16,098 downwards.
TGTGCAAACACTGGGTCCCAACACCAGTGTAAGACTGAATGAATCATTCAGCACCTTTCCTCTATGAGGTGCTTTGCAATAGCAAGAGTCAGATATACGTGGCCCCAGAAGTGCAAAGTTTGGATCCACAGGCACAGAGAAGAGCCATAAACTCATTTTGAAAAGATGACAGTAAGTTTATTATAAAAGTATAGCATGGGGCCGGAGATTTAGCTCAGTGTTTCCATTATCTGCCTAACAAACACAAGGTCCTGAAATCCATCCCTGATAAACACATACAACGATACCAGGCGTGGCAATTCACACCCACCAGCAGTCAGTACCACAAACCACAGTGCCAGTCATGGTGGCTCACATCTGTAATCCCAGCACTCAGGAGGCAGAGGCAGGAGGATTGCTGAGTTCAAAGCTTGCCTGGGCTACATAGTGAGTGAGCTCAGGACCAGCCTGAACTATAAAGTGAGACCCTATTTCAAAAAAACAAAAAAAAGTGGGCCTGAGATTTAGCTCAGTGGTTCTGGTGCCTGCTTTGCAAGCACAAGGTCCTGAGTTTGATCCCCAGTAACCACATACAATGCTGGGTGTGGTGACTCAGGCCCACCAGCCATCAATACCACATACCACAGTGCCGGGTGTGGTGGCTCACACCTGTCATCCCAGCACTTGGGAGGCAGAGACAGGAGGATTGCTGAGTTCAAGGTTTGCCTGGGCTACATAGTGAGCTCAGGGCCAGCCTGAGCTACAAAGCAAGACCCTCTCTCTCTCAAAAAAAAGTATAGCATTTATGAGCATCGTTAAATAATGGATTGCCACATAATGATGCAGGGGACAGCACCAAAGATGAAGGGCTCCTCTGGGAGCCAGTTTACCTGAGACAGAGTCTTCAGGAGGTGAGAGAGAAAACATCGCACCACACCCAGTTTCCCAGCTCCCTAAGTATTGTGTTCAGACAGAAGTGACTTGGTGCTCACCGGCTGGCGTGGTTGGAAGGACCGTACCCAGGCTTGCTTAGACTGGGAGCAGTCCGTCATTTGGATGGTGACAGAAGGTAGGAGGCAGCTTCGCCAGGGAAAGGCAAGCAGCCAGGGTCACTTTGGCACACACGCACATGCCACGTGACCCTGATCCCGTTAGCCCTTTCTCTGACATTCTTCAGGGGCTGAAAAATTTTCCCATGCTATTTTCTTCCAAAAAGATAACAGAGTTTTATGACATAAGCAGCTGGTTGTAGGAGAGGAGTAAAGATAAATAGTGTGTGCTTTGATTTATGGTTACAGTTGTCCAACAGATTGGAAAAATTAAATTAGCATTGATTGTATTGTTATGTACCTGAGCTACATTTTATCTTTTCTCCAACTGTACTAATATTTGTCTTTCATTGTTGCTGCTGTTGGTTTAGTTTTGGTCTATTTACACTCTATTTACACTCTGCCCCGTCCACCCCAGAAAGCCACTTTTCTGTGCTGCAGTGCAGAGCTCAGGGCCACCTCGCCCTCTCTCCTGAGATCCCATCACGCCCACCAAAGGAGTGTGGGTGGGAGTATAAACTACGAGAACCACATGGAAATCTTCAAAACGCTAGGATGGAAATTCCACTGACCCAGCTCGTCCTCCGCTAGGTGTCTTCCCCAAAGAGTTAGAGCAGTCAGATGGCAATTATATCTGCATGTTCGTGTTTACAGACTGCAGCTCATAATAGCTGAACATTGGGTCAATAGATGAGTGGATAAAGAAAATGTGAAGTTTATACACCACGGAGTACCACCATGGTACAAAGAAAGATTAATCTGAGTCCTGTGTGCAAACATGAACGCATCTTGAGAGCATACTACTAAGGGGAATAAATCAGACACAGCTTAAATATCGCATGGCTCGTCTTACATGAGGAACCCAGGTAAATAATTGAAGAGCAAAATAAAATACAGGTGATAGGAAACAAAGAGAAGTTGTGCAAAGAGAACGAGGACCAAGAGAGGGCGGAAGAGGAGATGACGGGGACATAAAAGGAATGAAAGTACCCATGCCCCACAGTGAGTGTAATTGTTACACACTGCAAGCACGCACTAACAAAAATAAAAATTTGAAAGAAGAAAAAGAAGAGGGTGGTGACATTGGACACAATCCTGTCCTAAGCATTTCAATAATCCACAGAATGAAACCTACAAAGAAGAACTTGTCCTAAGCAAAGTCCTTTTGGGTCCCTGAGGCCCTTTGTTTCAATGAGAAGGACACATGTAGGATTTCTGGCTCTGGGGTGAGTAACTCACCTACCTGGCTTCACCTGTCAGTCTGCGGCTCAGCGGTGATGGTTCTCCGTGGACACGTGGCTTGAACAGATGGAGTGAGCCCCCATGCGGAGAGAGTCATGTGATTACCACCCCGTATTACCCTGATGGGACCTGCTCACTGGCGCTCATCTGTAGTGAGTACTCATGAGGGAAACGCACTCAGTGTCCAGAGGTAGCTGACAGGAGGAAAGAGCTGCTGCCTTCTGTTCACATCGTTCAGCACCTCCAGGGAAGCGCGATCTTCCTCCCGTGCAGCAAGGCTGACACCGCAGCCCGGCCCAGGTCAGAGCTGTGTGTTCGCTCTTCTGCAGCCAGCCTCACACAAGGCCCCACTCCGTGTCGCAGCTCACGCAGACGTGAAGGAGGGCTTTGATACTCTTCCCCACTGGGTCTTCTCATTTCGTCATCAGAGGAATGGTGCCTGCTTGAGGAAACATGCCTGTGTACTTGTGTATTAACCTCATTGTATATTTAATAAGGTGGTTCAAACAATGCAGAAACAGGCCCTGGGCAACCCAGTGCAGACACCTTTCCAAGTACTTCCTTCTGAAGCCTATATGGAATTTATTCCACTTAAAAGGCACCGCACCATGATTCAAAACCACGGGGTTCATTCAGCTTAATCATTCTTCAAATCCGTTTATTTGCTTCTCTCTATTCACATCTGTACTTAATCTTTTGGATTAAAATTTCCTCCTTAATATTCAAGTCACATCCATGTTCTTGTCCTTTCTTTTCTCCCATGTATCCTAGTAACGTATTTTTGTGTTTTTCTTCTCTCCATTCAATATTTTGAAATGTACTTGCATTGCAGTAAATTGAATAATAGAGCAATGTAATACATCAGATTTAAGCGTCACGCGGGAAGAACTCAAAGTGCTTCCCACACAGGCATCCCCCACGCGCTACAAGAGGAAAACAGAAGCCACTGCTGCCCCCACACAGCCTGAAGCCTCCAGGCCCAGGGCCGTCGCCTTTCACTCTGAACTCGGCCCCCTGTAGGATTGCAGACCATCTGCTGCTGCTTTTTTTCTTTCCCTTCCTTCTGTCCTCTCCTTCCTTCACTCTTAGATCGCTGGTGCGACCCAGTGAACGATGGTGCCATTTTTTTTTAAGAAAGGAAAGTGGAAAGAAAGCTAAAATCAAGAGCGCTGCAGGAGACATGCTCCAACTGGGACAGCTCCCGTATGCAAAAGTTACTAAGCAAAGGATGGTTAAGTTTAGGGTCCACCCTTGAATGACATCCAATCTTGGGGTATTTCCTCTTTATTTTATCTGCATCAGAGCAGTTTAAATACCACAAGAATGATTTGTTACATGCAGGTTAAAAAGAATTCGTACTGAAAAAGAATCTGTAACCAGAGGCATTGGCACAAGATGGACCATTTATCATTGTTTAGTGTTGAAAATGCTAAACAACTGAAAGATAGTATCAATTTGCTGCCTCGAAAACTCTGTGAAATCAGTATTTTCTCCACTTTAGGTATTATTAAATTGAGTACACAGACTTTGGAAGTTGCCCTCAGTTGTGGGCTTAAAAAGTAGTATTTTCCAGGTGTGACCCCCAATTGGAATTAAACCTGTGAGTGTTTGGCCACTAGGCATCCTGCTTCACAGGTTAAGACCAATAATTAGGAAGACTTCTTTCAATGGCTTAGACATGAGGTTGGAAAGCTGCCTTTTTCCTACCCAGCCCCGTTTCTCTCACTGTCTTTATTCACCCTTCCTTTGGAGGAAGTGCCTTGGGGCTGGTCCTCCTGGTGAGTCAGGAGAAGGCAGGTGATCTGGCTGTGAAAGTTAACATCTCTGGCTACGGAACATCCCCTCAGGATGGATCTGAGGCCAGAACTGGTCAAATCAGACTTAATCCTGGAATCCTGTATGGCTGGGCAAACCCTCCCACTTTGCAAAGGAAAGAGAGTTTGCTTATGTTGTTTAGTGGCCATCTTGTCACGAAAAGGGAAAAACTTGAAGCTTTGTAAGAAAGCACTCCTCACATAGAGGAGAAATGCCAGAGAGAGGAAGGCAAGAACAGACACTGCTTTGAATACCTTAGCCTCAGAACACATCCTCACTTGATATTGTTGGTCTTGACATTAAATGAACACATAAATTCTCAAGGTTTTACTGAGATGAGCTTGGGGTGGGTTTTTGTCACCTTGAGTGTTTTGTAATAACTGCAGACTCTGAAAAGACAAGGTTGTGTCTTCTCTTCATCTTTAGGAATTGGTATCATGAAGATACCTGCCCAAAGACAGTCATTTAGTGATCTCCCAAGGGCCCTAAACTGTGATCTCTAAGTTATAAATAAGTGCTCTAGTCACTGGATCATTGAGTTTTCTTTTTCTTTTTTTAACTTGAATCTTTATTAGTAATTATGTATACATATTATTTAGAATTTAGAAAAACAGAGAAAGAAAGAGACTGGGTATAGTGGCATGCCTAAGTTCCAGAACTCTGTGAGGCTGAGGCAGGATAATTGCAAGTAAAGGTTCTGGTTACACGCCCTTCTCTTGTTCCCTACATTTTCCAGATGAAAACACCCAGTCTTGACTTCCAGCTTCTAGAAACTTTACAAATTTCCCCAACTCAGGTACTCTCTTATGACAACAGAAAACACACTTAGTCACCACCCTTGGGAGAAATGTATGATCGATGACAAATGACTGAAGTGAAGGATAGAATCTGACAAAGTACAGAGTGAATCTCACTGAGGCAGAAGATTTGAAAACCAGAAATTTGGCTCCTTGAATTCAGTGCCATAAGTTTAACAGAGATCTATATGTGGGTAGTTTAGCAATGTAGTGAAACCCTGTCTCAAAAATAAAAAACAAAGTTATCATGGTATAGCTCAGCAAAAAAGCCTGCCTGGGTTCAATTCACAGTAAAACATATACACATGTGCACACACACACACACACATATGCAAACACACACACACACAAGGTGGGGGGAGAGACAGAGAAATGTAAATCTCTTTTTTGGAATCTTTCCACATACATTGAATCCTTTCCTCTTCATGCTCAGGTTTTTATTGTACCACAGGAAGAGCTTATAAAGCAAAGGAAGTCTCTTCATTCTACACTTCGCAAATATCCTTGATGTTGACTGGCAATGCTTTGGCCACAAGATGCATAGCCAAGTAGATTCCAGTGCACATCTGTAGGCCTGCTGGCTGCCCCGCTGGATCAGACACATGGAAGAAGGTGTTGCCTTAGGTGCCTGGAAACCCGTAGCACCATTTCTGCCCAGGTCAAATCTCAAGCAGATTTTTTTTTAATCCTAGGAGTAGAAATTATTTTTCCTGTCTCTCAGAGATGGGACTGTTACCTAGGAATCATAACACATGTGGGTTATATGTGGATAGAAGCTGCTGCTGAATGGTCATCAATGAAAGCACGAGCATCCAGCTTTCATCTTGACAAAGGTATGCTAGCTGCATGTGAGTGTTGCATAAACTTCTAGTGTTTTTCTTGAGCTGTAAAACAGGACCCCACCTCTTCACCTGCGTTGGTTTGATTATACTTTGTCTCTTCCAACTCTCACGTGGAATTAGGATTCCCAGTGTAACAGTGTTGGAGGTAGAGGCACCTGTCGTGGGTAACTATGTCTTTAAGAGGACTGGATTCACTTTCCTGAAAGTGGGTTATACTAATGCCAGCCTGATCCCTCTTCTGTGTTTCTCTTCCCTGTTGTTTACTCTTCCTTGTGTTATACTGTGGGTGACATAACAGGAGGTCTTTTCCTGTCAGGAGCAACTCTATTGTGCAGTTGAGACTATGACTGAGCTAAACTTTCCCACCTGCAGAGCAGCTAGAACATAACAAGATCTGAGGACTTAACTTTTGTCTTCACCTCAATAACAAAGAAGACCCCAGCTTTCCCGCAGGCTGTAATGCTCCAAGACAGAACAACACCAGTATCTTCACCCACATAATTCCTGAAGGATGATGGTGGACATCTGCCCTGCCCTCTGAGTCTTTTATTATTTGAAATACATAATAAAAGGGGTGGCAAACTGGAGTTTGAGGTAGTCTTGGCCGCCCGGAGCAGCATGGATCAACCCAAGCTCAGCTTCCTCTCTAAGTCTCATCTCTGTCTATTTATTAACTAACTTGCTTTGTGCTGTCTGGCTCACAGGAGACGAGGACTTAACTGCAGAGGCTCTAGTTACATCCCCTTCTCCTGTTCCCTACATTTTCCAGATGAAAGCACCAGTCTTAGATTCCAGCTTCTAGAAACTTTACACATGTCCCCAACTCAGGTACTCTCTTATGACAACAGAAAACAGAATTAGTCACCACTCTTGGGAGAAATGTATGATTGATGACAAATGATTGAAGTGGAGGAGAATCTGACAAAGTATGGAGTGAATCTCACTGATGCAGAGAATTTGAAAACCAGGAAGTGGGCTCCTTGAATTCAGTGCCATAAGTTTAACAGAGAACCATGTCACATCAGACCCTGTAAAGGATATTTGTGATGACTTGGCAACTTCTTACTATATGTAAAAAGAGAAAATGGAACTCAGAAGAGATACACGATACCTTCTCTCAGGAAGTGCTCAGATTACGTGGATGCCTTCTACCTGAAGATGTGTACCTTCCAAAGAGCCATGCCAGGGGCTGGATCAACAGTGGCTATGACTCTTCCAAGGCACAGTCATGGCCATGCTTTTGTGGAGCTGTTCATATCTCGCACACATCTGTGTCTCACCACTGTTGCTCCAAAGCCTTCAGAGACAGATCTGTAAATGCCATACATTGTGAAAAAAGTAAGGAAAATTTAGCAGTGGTATCCAGAGCCCTAGAGCCATTTGTGTAGAATAAAACTGGCTTCATATATTTTACATTGCAATAATCACAAGAGTACAAAAAGAAACATAAAAGAAGCCTTTAATTAGAACTTTCTGTAGCCATTAATACATATTACTGTACAATTTAGCTTCCTACCTATGTATTACATAAAATAGAAATTTCATTTCATGAAATATCCTTCCTCATTTATTCACCAATATAAATATTGTCTTGTTATACTTAAATAATACACATTTTAAAATTTATTCTTCCTACCTGGAAAAAATGTAACTTAGTTTATCACAGATTCTACTGTAGGAGGAGAGGAGTTTGATGATACTAGCAATTAAGCGTCAGGAGTGGTGTTTTGCTAGGTTTTGTCAACTCTGTTTTTCTGATTGTGATTTAACATAGTGATTCACAAATTTTACCTCCTCCCGGGATGTCACACAACCACGAGGTAAGTACTTTTGGCCACAAAAAACCCAGGATGAGCTCAAATGTATTTCAAAAGTAATTATTGTCAGACACATTCTACATAAATCATTCCTCAATCTAAAGCAGAGAAAGTAAACACGATCATGGATACAAAGCATTGTGGAGTAGAAGAGTCCAATACATAATCTGAAGATGAGATCTTAATTTATGGACTTATAAGTTGACCCAGATTGATAAGAAGGGACATTTCAGCCATATTATTGTTTCTAACCAATTTTAAAATTCATTTAAGGAGCCAGTTTCCATGCATTTGGTTTTGTTCCCGGTGATCCGTCAGCTCTGTATTGATCTGTGTGATTCCTGCGTTGTGTCAGGTGGGCTGTTCTCTGGCCCTGTCAGGTTGGGAAAAGACCCCAAGACTCTGAGCCAAGGCTCTGAATCTTGGGGAGATAAGATAGGAGATGTGATCAAACTATAATGTGAAAGTTTAAATTTTAAAAACTTATTCAATTAAGACATATTGCCGTTAATCACCTTCAGGACACTCCCTTTTCGTTTGGACACAGTCGTCTTGTCACATTTGCTACTTTCTGAAGCAGTTCTGGAATTCCTCTTGCCCAAATGTCTTTATTAGTTTTGATAAAAAATATGGTGGAGTTACGGATTTGGCTCAAGTGGTATCGCGCCAACCTTGGATGCATACGGGCCCGAGTTCAAACCCTGGTACCAAAATATATACATATATATGATGAATGCTGCTGCCATCCAATGGAAAAGCATCCACTTTTGTCATCAACAACCATGAAAAGTAAACTTCTTGACATCAAAGTAGCGAGGACAGCACAACTACAGACAGTCAGGGAAGAGGACTTCCAGAACTGCTTCAGAAAGGGACAAGAGTGATGAGCCGAGCGTGAGGGGGATTCTGAAAGTTCGTAATAACAAAGTGTCTTTTACTGTAACAACCTTTTAAATTTAACTGCCGACTTAGTTATTTGATCATGTCTTATAGTTGCCCCAAGAGAACCAGAGGCTGCATAGCGGCTCTTCAGTGTCTGCTTGCTGACCTTGGGGACAACAGCAGGGACTGACTGGCTTTGCAAAGCCTCCAAGACTCCACTTCCGTCTCTTCCCCTGTGGAGAGCTCCCTTTCATTAGCTCTTCCTTAAATCTGACTCTAAATGCTTTTATCTTGTAATTCTTACAGTAGTTTGAACTGATGCCCATAATTCCCACTTATTAAAAGAAAGTTAGAAATACTTGCTTCATTCTGAAGATCAACATCAAAAAGAGACTTAAAAGAGTGGAGGAACTGTTTTTCAGCTTTAAATAACCTAAGAGATCCACACCTCCATTTCACAAACGTATTCAGTATATGAATATCCAATTCTTTGTTATTTGTCTGTCTACTGGACAAACACCTTTTAGGCAGCTACCAGTGTCAGTCATGGAATTGCTACATATCCCTCGCACTGTAAGGATGCAGCAGAATAGTTCAGAACCTTAATATATATCCAAAGAACAGTCACAGTCGCATTTGAAAATGTTACCTACTATTATGATTGTCGTCTTTGGCCCATGTTGTGGACAGAAGTGTAACACTGAGCAGGAGTTGGAAGTATTTGCAAAACACGCACAAGTTTGCAGACTCTAGTTGCATGACCTCTGTGCAAGCCCTTTGGCAGATCCTGGCAACATCTCGTATTTCCAGAACACTACGAAGCAATGGCTTTCTCACCCTTCTCTGGAGTATAACTCAGTTTTTATTTCCCCGATTTCATGTAATTCAGTCAAGAGGAAGAGGCAACATGTAGAAGGGCAAAGTACCTCAAGTGTAGGATGTTTATGAAACACAAATACACATGCAAGTTTCAGCATGTTGTCCAGCACCACACAAAGTTGTATTGAAATCAGAGTTACATTTACATTTGTTTTGTGTTTATTATTTAAGAGGCTAAAATTGCAAACTGCATTCAGTCTTGTCAATGCCTTGGAGCAAAGGCAATTACACTAAAGCTAAGTTAGACTCATGGCCAACAAAATATTTAAAATTCCGTGTTTTGAGGAAGAGGTTTTGAGGGGCTGCATTTTCTGAAATAATAGGCACTCATTTCTTATCTAAAATTGAGAATACTTAACAAGTATACCTGTTATAAACTGGGTATAATAGCCTTCATGTAAATATGCAATTAAAAAGAAAATCTAATTATAAGCATTTACAACTCCAATGGATATATTATAGTGTTCGCAACTAGTCCTGAAAATTCTATATAAAAATAAAATCAGTCATAGTAGAATAAAGGACATTTAACGATTTCTAAGAAGAAATTTTGAGACAGTCAATTTTTGCTTTCCATCTACAAATAAAGAACATAACAGGAAAATTTGTACTGTCTAAATGAACAATAGAATTACACTGAAGAATTACAATCCTAAAGAAAAAATGTGATGGTAATTTAAAAAAGGGAAACAAAGCTTACGTATTTAGGGGGTGGAGGGTTGTGGGGTGGGTAGGGGTATGGGAAAAAATGAGAATTAAATTGTGTCAAACACTGGTACAAATTCCCAATATTGAGTGTGATCATGATGTGTATCTACAATGTACCAATAAAGACAAAAGTTTTTTAAAAAAGAATTCCAATCCTACCTTGGTGTGGTACATGCCTGTAATCCCTGCCCTAGCCCTATGGCTGTGACAATGGACTAGGACTGGGCCACGTGAGCATCAAGGCTGATGGCAACACTGACCAAACAGCCAAATCCACCACAAGCTCAACACACAGTATAGGTGAGAAATAAGCACCATTGTGTTGAGCTATCTAAATATATGGCATGATTTATGTACTCTGAATAACACCATGATCCTTAATGTTTTGCATAATCTGGACTTTTTTGTTAAATTTACTTAAAATTTTATCTTTGTTTTTTGTTTTTTTCTTGCTTTCCTTTCTCTTTCTTTGCTATTACTTGTGTGTGTGTGTGTGTGTGTGTGTGTGTGTGTCTGTGGCTCTGTCTCTGTCTCTATTTCTCTCATGATGCTGAAGGTCGATCCCAGAGCATCATACGTGCTAGGCAGGTGCTGTACCATTCTACCAGCCCCCAAATTTGTTTTAATCATGGTAAAATGTAGGTGATATAAAATTTGCCATTTAAACATTTTGAGATGAACTGTTCAGTGGCATTAAATATATTTACATTTTTGTGTAACCATAAGCTATTTGCAGAAATGTTTGCATCTTGCAAAACTGAAACTCTATACGTACTGAACAACAATCTCCACCTCCTAACCCAGCCTCTGGCAACCACAGCTCTACCTCTTTTATAAATTTGGTTGCTCTAAATTCCTCTAGGTGAAATTTCATGGGCTGTATTTATCCATGTACATTTCACTCAGAGTAACGTCCTCTCCAGGTTCACCCACATCGCAGCACGTGTCAGTGAGGGGAAATCTGTCTCCTGGTATGAAACGGGCACCTGTGGGTTCACTGTGCCACTGCGCTCACTGAGAAGGACGCACTGAACTGTGGTCACTTCCGTCCTGCGCACTCCCTACAGCAAGGTGATCTCGAGCTCGCGCGGCGCTGCTGACCGCTGCTCCCCCCTCCCTGCTCCTGCGCTCGTGTAACGATGTTCACATGAGTGGCTGTTTCTCCGGTGACTGCACGTGTTGCTTCTCCCTCCCGTAGACACGTAAATGTATATATTTGGGTGGGAACTTCTATGTGACGCTTTTGAGACAACTTAAATCCCCTGAAGCCATCAGCAGGAACGCTGAATGTGCTCCTTCTTCAGTGTGGTTGGTGGTCTGTCCTAAGACTCCCCAGCAATCATACTTTATTAGGATGTTATTTTGGGGGCTGAATAATATCCCATTAATATCTGCCACATTAGATTCACGCATTCACCTCTCCATGGACAATCGCATTGCTTCTACCTTTTTAGCTGTTGTAAATGATGCTTCTGAAACACGAGTGTGCAAATACCTATTCATGTTGCCTCTTCTGCAGGTATATATATATCCAGAAATAGAATTGCTGGTTCACAGAGTAATTCTATTTTCTACCAGGCTGTTTCTCCATAGTGACTGTATTACTTTATGTTTCTGCCAGCAATGTATAAGTTTTAAATTTTCTATTTGCCTGGCAAAGACCAGAGCCTGGAAAATGATGGTTTTTATTTTCTGTTTGGATTTCTTCAGAAACATTAACAAAATCAATCACATGGGTTTGTGTCAATTACCATTACGGATTTCAGTCCATACTACAAGGAAAGATTGGAGGGACACAGGGAAAAACCCAGGGAAAACCCGGGTGTCTAAAATTGGAAAATCACCACAGGCTTAGCTGTACCTGGTGACTGTGGGATTATTATATGCTTTTCATGTATCATGTACTTAAAAAATGTGCCATACTGTAGCCTTATGAAAATGTAACTCAGGCTTACTGCATGCTTAAGAAACGTCCTACTGACCTTGCCCCCTTTGCAGAAATAAAGACTAAGACCCTGATTGGCCTAGATCACACCAACCAGTGCAACAGTTGTTGCTACAAACCAGCCTACCCCAGTGAGTATGAAGTACACCCCAATGCCACTGGACGTCCTGAGCAGGATGCCCCCCATCTTTCAGACCACTCTGCTGCTAAGAAAGCTTTTCATCTGCTTTCCCTGCATTTGCCACACTTTCAATAAACTTTCACTTCCCACTGTATCTGTCTTGACCGCCCCGTTTCTGTGATGAGACTCACTTCCTCCTTTGCAGGTGTGAGGACCAGGACCGGACCGAGAAAGCAAGACAGTGTCATTACGGGGACCCCCCGACCCGCTCCAGAGACTCTCTGCCAGACAAAGCAGTGGCTCTGACTACCAGCCCCTAAACAAGAACTGTCCCCCGATACTCTTTTCAGCAACTGTCCCTCCACGAGTGGCCGGTGGTCGCTCACCAGGTCCTCTCCGGGAGCTGCTCTGGAGGTGGTTGCTGGAGGGTGAGCTCAGGGCCTGCGGGCTCAGCCGGCACCTTTGGCAGCTGCCTTAAGAGACTCATGGCCCTATCTGGAGAAGATGAGTAAGAAATGCAAATCATCCCCCGAAAATAGACTTTAAAAATGACTTTCCATAGGTATTCCCATGATGCATGAAGCTCTAATTAGATTCTGGATTCCAGTTAGTTATGGAACTTTTAAAAACCTTTCCTGACTTTTCTGTTATAACGCCTACTACCTCTTTTTAAAAAGGGCTTAGCTTCTGTGTGAGAATGTGGATATTTTTCTTTTTATGCCTGGCTTGTTTTTCTTAACACAAGGGCTTCCAGTTTCATGCATTTTCCTACAATGAAGGCTTTTGCTCTTGCTGAGTAATACTGCTTGTACCTAGGAGCCACGTTTTCTTTATCTATGTGGACACTGCTGTGAGCGACGCTGCAGTGGGCATGGGCTTGCAGGCCTGTCTTTGGTGAGCTGATTCTGTTGCCTTTGGATGTGTAACCAGCAGTAGGTTGGACTGAATGGTAGACCTACTTTTTTTTTTTTTGAGGAATCTTCATAATGATTGTACTAACATATTCCCACCAGGAGTTGCACAGGAGTTATCTTGTCACCATCAGTTACTTCTGCTGTTTTGATAACAGCCACCTGTTGTGGGTGGGATGGCATCTCAGAGAAGAGAGTAAACGTTAACGGTGAGAAGCTAAGATGTGGAGGGACAAGGAGTGGAGGGACGGTGTCTGGCAGGTACCAAAATACAGTTGGATTGAAATGTTCCACTGTCACTATCGTTCTCGGCAAAATACTTTGTATCTCATGATGAACTAAAAGAAATGATGGGGTAGAGATGAAGATTAAATAAGAGGAAAGGAAGTGAGGCCAGAGAAGGAGTGTAGAACAGATAATGGGACAGACATTTGCAAAATATCCTATGTGACTAAGCCCCTCAAACGTGAAACCGGGGGGGAGTCATTCAGAGGGGTAATAGGGGGTGAAAATGATCAAAGTCTGTTTAAGCACATGTACAAATCTGCCTAAATGGAATGCATTAATCTGTGTAACCAGTAAAAGTAGAAAAAAAGGAAATTATCTGACTTGATAATTACATCATAAAAATACATTATAAATTAAACACTGTGTCTCAAATGCAACTACTAAGTGTCAACTAAAAGGAATGAAATTTTAAAAACTAACATTGGGGTTATGATGTCTTAGGAAGCTGGCATGACATTTTAATTTTACTCTCTATTCCTCTATCATTCCTTGGCTTATAAAAAGCAACATTTTAGGAAACTGAACATCATGCAAGATTAAATTCATAAGGATAGCCGGGAATCTTTTGGAAGGAAAACAGTACAGGAATATGTCTTTCACTGTAGCAATTTGTAATCTGGCCTGCTCCGGTTACTGTGCCGTCTCTGTAGTCTGATGGCCTCAGGAGGGTGAGTGGGGACGCGGAATTGCAATAGCCAGATTCCGCGTGGATGGGAACCTTCTCTTTTTTATTTTTTGGATGGTACTGGCATGCACATAGGGTGCCTTGGGATGTGATTGGATGAGAGGGCGGGCGCAGTGCTCACGGCGGGATGTGATTAGGCACAAAGGCGGAAGCAGCATTTAGCAATGTATGATTGGTCTGTGTCACCTACATCACCTGCACCTGTGCATTGCTATGGTTTCTTAAAGGGGCATGGCCCCTTTTTGTCTGTGTGAGGGGGAATAAGACCCACAATGACTAACATTCAGGGCTTCCTGACCCGGGGAAACCAAGAGAATCCATGAATACCCAAGAAAAGAAGAACATATATAAAATCTCTTTGGGACTTACAGCAATGGAGTAATTACAGGCTACTTGATGAATTATATAGAGATAGTAGCTAAGTCCCTAGAGAAAGATCAAGTTAGATTATGTGGCCTCAGTGTTTGTATAAGATTAATTAAAGGTTTAAATAGGTGTTGACAGAGATGTGGAAAACCTGGGGCTCCCATTTCCTGCTGGTGGAGTAGAAAGTTTACAGCTACTCTGTAAAAAACCCTTTGATAACTTACAAAGTCAAACACCTCCCTTGTGTGTGACCAGGTAGTTTCACTCCTACCATTTATTCTAAGTAAAGGTAAACTCATGCCCTCAAAAAAGAATACTCATAGTGACTTTGTTTATAACAACACAAAGACATTCTATTGAGTGGGGAGACAGACACCCAAGAGCATGTACTATTGGGTCTCATCATTTTAGGAGGACAAAGTTACTCTGCAGTGAAAATCAGGACAGTGAAGAGCCAAGACCTGGCCGGGGGAGTTGACCAGAAGCCGGCACAGCGTGTGTTCTTGAGGGAGAGGGATTTTCCTCACCTGGACCGCAGGCATGTAGGTGTCAAGACTCACCAAATAACAATGCTTCTCATATGCCATATATATTGCTCAGTAAAAACTAACAGGAGAGGGATTTAATATTTCAAGAAAAGACTGACAAAACTACTTAAAAGTTTACATTTCTGCATGACCAAGAAGACCATAAATAATATTAAAAGATGAGTAATAATCAGAAAAAGGTGAATGTATATGAGACTGAGTTAATATACTTAGAGAATTGTCAAAACACAAAACACTAAACAAGAGAATACTGAACCAAGACTATAATTAGGCAATTTATGAAAGAAGTATAGAGGCCCCAAAACACTATTTACCATTTTATGATCATTATTGTTACGGTACTGAGGACCCAGTGCTGTATCTCCAGCCCCTTTCCCCCTACTTTAGATTTTTTTAGATGTTTGAAAACTCACGTGGCATTTACATTTACTCTGGGCCTTTGTGTCTTGGTCATTTCTGACCTCTCCCCTTCACCCTCTGCTCCCTCACTTGACGCCCTCCCCATATCCAGAAAGACTGCCTCAGTCTTTTCTACTAAATTTCCATTATTTCACTCTTCATTTATTTATAGTTCAGGTTTCTTGTATGAGATAAACTAGGCAATATTTAATGTTGTGCACCAGGCTGTTTTCATTTTCTAGTTTTGGGGTAGGCTCTTGGGAATTTCATCAGGCTGGTCTCAAAGCACTATTTTAAATGCATGATAGACGATGGGCTACTATATCTTTAAAGAAAAAAATGGTTATTAAAAATAAAAAAGATAAAATTTGGATTAAAAAGAACAAGGAGGGCTGGTGATGTGGCTCATTGCTTCTGCATCTGTCTGCCAAGAGCAAGGTCCTGAGTTTGATCCCCAGTACTGCAAAAACCCAAAACAAACACCAAAACCAGGCAAATGATATGAATAAACAATTTCTAAGGAAAAAAATACATAAACAATACCATCTCCAAGTGTCCAGTCTCTCTAGAAAGCAGGAAAATGCAAATTAAAGTCAGGGCATGCCTCATCCTGACCTAGTGTTCCTGCCTTCTCAGGAGCCCACCATGGACTCCTGTAGCTTACAGGAGCCCTGCCTCACAAAGCCCTGGCATTCAGTCTGTGCCCTGGTGGGCACTATCTGAGCCGTGCTTGACCCTCCTTCTCCTGTCCACCCCTACAGTTGTTCATTGTACAGCTTTAGGGTTTAGCTTGGTGCCTGTATGTGCAGCTGCTCAATGTTTCAA
>PVIC010041560.1:0-16171 GCA_004025085.1 Thryonomys swinderianus | reverse complement strand
GTCTATCTGTGATCTATTGATTTCACTTATTAGTATATCCTCCAGGTGTCTCCATTTGCACCTAAATGGATCGATCTTGTCATTCTTTATGGCAGAGTAATACTCCATTTTATAAAAAACCCACATCTTCTTTATCCACTCTCCAGTTGATGGACATTTGGGTTGTTTCCAAGATTGAGCTATCACAAACTGAGCTGCTATGAACAAGGGTGTACATCTGTCTTTCCAATGTGAGTTTTTAAATTCTTTTGGGTATATTCCTACCAGGGGGATAGCCAGGTCAAATGGAACCCCTAGTCCTAGTTTTCTGAGAAATCTCCACACAGATCTCCACAATGGTTGCACAAGTCTAAAATGCCACCAACACTGGAGAAGGGTCCCTTTCTCCCCACAGCCACGCCAGCATTTATCATTGGTTGATTTTGTGATCGCGGCCATTCTTTGTGGAGTGAGATGAAATGTTATCTTTTGAGAGTAGGTTTAAAGACAGAAGAAGGTTATCAATGGACCAGGAATGCTACAGTAGAAAAGACAAATGCTGTTTCTCTCCCAGGAGACTTAATGTAATGAATCTCCTTGCTAGTTACCATAAGTACCTTATTTGTGACCTCTGGCAACTGCCAGCATAACATCATGGTGGAGGTTTTCTTATGTAATCTCAAGAAATATTCCCTTTCTGAGCTAAGAGTCCTTAAAAATAAAATTCTGTAATGACATTACATACTAATAGGAATTCAGTTCCCTCAAAAAAAGATGATATGAGAGATTCTGGTAAAGACAAGGGTGGACTTTCAGGGAAAAACATTGGAATTTTACCATAGAGGTGGATGACCACACTTGTGAGAAAGCCTGGCTTTACCTCGAGCATTCTAAGTTCCCATTGGTCTGTTTGAATGCCTGAGATTGTTTGAACATGGTAAAGGAACAGTAAGGAAACCCTGGGAACATTTGGCCAGTCTATCTAGTTCACTAATGGAGAAAATGACAACCCTCCCTGAAGAAGTCACTCTCCACACTGGCCTGAATCCCTGTACCTTCCCAAGTACAAGGTAGTTCCACCACATCACCCATTCTTTCTGGATGTCCTTGAAGTGATGCAGAATAGAGAAAAATCTTGTGTTATGCAAAAGGAAGGAAAGCAGAATCATCCAGGGCCTCTCCTGGAACTTGTCAGTTATAATCAAGTCAAGGTCTTGGCTCTAGAGCTTATGAATAAGAATGAAAGTAGGAAGAAGAGGCCAAAGGGAGCCTTGATATAGAGCAGACAATGGCAGCAAAGGTGGTGTGTGTAGGGTAAGGGCTTGTAGATTTATGATCTACCCAAAGGGCACATGAGTTGACAGCCACAGCAGAGTTGTTCAAGGAATGGAGGACTCTAGCAGGCCAGCTTTTCCTACTGAGCTATGCCTCCTCTGGAAGTTATGCTGCAGCTTAGAAATGGGGAAAAATTGCTTGGTTAGTTTAGGGCCATGTGGTGGGAGGAGGGCACCTTCCTCATCTGTCATCATGCCACACTGGATGGTGTCATAAAATTCTAGAACTTTCTATATTCTTACATCTAAAGTGCAATAGTGGATGCTCAATCAATATTTATTGAGTGAATGAGTCCCCTGGGAAGGTTAATCTATTTACATATTATCTGCTGTTAATAGCTTTGTACAAATTAGTTTAAAATTAAAATGTACATCTTATTAGTCTAACAATGCAGGAATGCCATTTAGTTTCCACATGAATCTTCAGGAGGGTGTATCTGTGATCTTGAATATGTCATTTCACTTTTCTATACTTCAGTTTCCCAATCTATAAAATGGAGTTCATTTTACTTCCTGCTGCATGCCATTGTGCTAGAATTAATGGCGTAACACATGTAAATCCCTTGGAGTCCTGTAAGACAAACCAGAAAACCCTTAACTCTCCTGTCTTTCCTAATGCAGTGTGAAGGGAGCATGGCTCAGCCAGCAGCTGTCACACACCAGCCCCTTCTCTCCCACGGACTATGAAAACTTGCTTCTGTGTCCTCCGTGGTTATCTGGCAGCTATTCTCCTCCAGCCACATGAGTGTCTCGACTGTCTGTACTGTGGCCCTCTCTAGTTCAGCCACTGCTGCTGCTATTTCTTTGAAGAAGAACCCTAGTGTGGCTAAAGTCAGGGTAGGAGGTCATTGTTAACACCCTCAGCTCCCCACAGCTAGCCTTCCAGAAGAGTCCTTGGTTTCAGACCCTCCCTTAACTGGGAACCGGTCACTGCTGCGTCTGCAGTCCTGGTACCCTGCACTCACTTGGACCTATCATGGCCTGCAGCTGCTATATAAGCAGCATCCCTCATACATTTCTCTGTTAGTCTAGGTGGGGTTCTTACAGTGCACGAACACCCTGCAGTGCATTAACTTCCGGCAATGCCTTAGCTCTGGTCATGTTACAATACTCACATAGTCCTGTAGCCTTGTAATTCATTTTGGTAGTGTGGATGGTGAAAAGTCCTATGAGTCTACTCAGGATTCTGGTCCTGAATAGTATGTACAGAGCAGTATTCACAAAAGAAAGAGCAATAAATACTAGGGGGTGTTATGGCAATAGACTGTGCTAGCAGCAGTGGCAGTGACTAGCAGCCAGCTGTGTCAACCACTGGCTTCTAGCATTATGCCATGTCATCTGATAACATCAGGGCTGCTAAGCAGGGCTGCACTTTGCTGATTCATGATTTCCCTCTAAATAAAGCAAAAGTACCCTCAGCTGATTGACAACATGCCCATCGAGGAGACAGCCACCACATCAGGGCCTCTTTCTCCATCTCTGGGACACATGGACCAACAGTGGTGCCTTGTGATGTGGAGGTGGAACAGCTCACTGTGGCCAGCACCCTCCTGTTGGCCATCTTGCCCCGCCCCCCAACTGGATATGGGCTGGCCACCACTTTTGCCCCCTCAACCTGACCTTGAAATATTGCTTTGGAAAGCATTAGAGGCTTTTTCCCTTGGTGGTTTACTTCTTGGTCTCAGATCATGTGGAAAGCCTTCTGGAACCTTCAGACAGTGTTATCATGGGAGCTGAGAAACTGGAGGAAATCAAGAGAAGGGCAGCATACAGGGTTGTCTGCAGTCCCTGACTTTTTGTCTTTTGCTGTACATTTGCTGATCCTCCTAAGTGCCCAGGGGGCCTGGGAAAGCCAAATTCCTTCACTTTCCATTGCCCAATCTCCCCGCGTACCACAACCACCCAACCGCAGCTCGAGGAAGGAGTCCAGGCTCGTGCGACCTTTAATCTCTTTAATACTGCATTGTTGATGTTTGCATCAGTCTTGCAAGGACACCCAGTTTGAAAAACATCAAGGAAAAGGGAAAGGAAAGCGACAGAGGAACACAGAGAGCAAAAGAAAGAGTGGAAGCAAAGCTAAAAGGAGTAGAAGCTGGGCAGGCAAGGAGGTGAGAGGGAGAAAGGAAGATGAGCACCCCAGGGAACTCTCCACAGTCCAGGGTCAGTTAACATTGGAGGTGGCTGGTGGCTGCCCTGTGGGTTGAATCCAGTCAAACCCTAATTTGGGGGTCCACACCAGGTTTTAAAATTTGGGTCATTTCCCGTAAAAAACTAGATTCCCTTCTTGAAAGAGCTGATTCCTCTGGATTCACATTTCTTCATGGCAGCAATGGAATGAACCTGGGCTGCAGCTGCACTCTCCAGAGACCTGTGCCAATTCCAGTTTACCACCATCCCTGGCTCACTATGTGACACCACTTGCTTCCCTGTTTTGTCTGTCCAGTCAATAGATAACTTAGCTTGGGAGCCCTAGTATACAGTTTTCATTTTAAGGATTAGAACCACTTCTTCCTTTTCCATCTGCCCCCAGATTATAGACTTGAGCACAAAGGCAATAACTGAGAGACAGTTTTGAAAGAAGAACTAGAGAAAACAGATAGGGGCAGTAGAAATGAAAGGGAGGAAAAAATTCAGAGAGGGGAGAGGAAAATCCAGAACAAAGAAAGGAAGATGGACAGATGGGGGAGAGCAAGAGCAATGACAAGTTTCCTTTCTCATGTGACTTAACAGGTCCTCTCGATAGCTTTGAACAAGACATGTACTGTTTGTGGGTCAGTAACTTTTCGCACCAGTACAAGGTGGAATCAACGTTGCTGACCACAAATCACAGATTTTTGGAGGTGCTCCTCTGAGCATACATTAGGTGAAGATTCTTAAATTAGTTAACAACACACTATTTATGTTAGCTTTCCTGAAGATTATTTGTTATTTAGTCTAGAGTTTTTCTTCTGTATTAGTGATGCCATTACTTCTTCCTTCTAGTTTGTATTAATTTCCCAAAGCAAAATGGTTGGCCTCAAGTATTTCTAGGGTAAAGAGTGGTGAAATTGTGTGGGCGACAGAGAGAAAAAAGAGAGAGAGGAAGTGATAGAAGGGGGGAGAGAGAGAGAGGAGAGAGAGAGGTAAGCTTTATTGTTGATTGTTTCACTAAAACATCTCAACCATCCTTTAAACAGTTCTCATCTCCTTGACTGCTTCATGCCTACCAATGTTGCAGCAGATTTCCTGTAAAAATGCTGAAATTTTACAATGTTTCTGAAAGAAAGACTTTCCTGCTAGGAAGGTTTTGGACTTTTTTTACTTGCTTGCATCTACAAATTAGCTTTTAAACAGCCTTTCCTAATTCAGTCAATTGGTCTAAAAAAACACACTTCATTCACTCAACAAACAATTCCTGAAGCCTTGCTATGTGCCAGAAAGTCTTCCAGGGACTGGGACAAACCAGGGAAAACCTTTCTTCTTAGGAAGTCCTCAGCCCAAAGGGTAGAAAAGGTCATTCTGTAAACCCTCATGGGTCCAGGATAATTCCCAGCAGTGGTGGAAGCATGAAGTAACTTAAACCTAGCCAAGTAACATGACGTGAGGGAGAGAGGGCTCTTTTAGAAAATTGCTCACCGAGGAAGGAACTTACTCTGGCTCCGCAGCTGTGAGAAGAAATGTGGTCTGTGAAGATCTGAGGAGGGTGCTCCTCCAAGAGGAACATAAAGTGCAGAGATTTGCAGGCAAGGAGGAGCTTGCTTCGAAGGGCAGCACTGAGTTGGGAGACAGTGGATGGAGCCACTGAAATGATCAATTATGGAATATTTTAAGGGAAATGAAGGTTTGTTACTTTTAAACACACATACTAATTAGAAGTAGACTAATAAATATCTGTGCTGAGAAAACCTTTGGGAACATACTTTGATGACTAGAGAAGAACTATTTGTAATTATCATAACAGGACTGTCTGTAAATAAATGCTTCTACAATGCCTAATTTGATATCCTAAAAACAATTTGTCCTCTTAGTCAGTTTAAATATACTCTCTCCAAAACGTTAAGACCTTCCATTTGCATTTTAAATCGTTTTTTTTTTCCTCATCCCCTCAAATAAGTTCTAAACAGTGCTTAGAAGCTCGGAATTCTTCATAGATTTTGAAAAGGTCAATAGCAGCAATTCTTCTGAATTATCAGTTTCTTAATTAATAGAGTTTAGATTTTTGAGGCACTCCTAGAATGATAATAATTGATAATTATTCCATCAGTTAGTTTATTTATGATGTGACTACTTTTAAATTCCATTTTGCAAAAGAAGAAAATAAGGCCAAAATTAGTCATACAACTTGGCCAAGTTTCCAGGATAAGGAAATGGGAGTCAAAATTAAAACCCAGGCCCTTGGGGCCAGCTATGACCAGTGTAGTACAAATTCTGTTACAATCAATATGCCCTAGTTTCTAGTCTCTGTTCACCATTAATTAGGGTTATGACCTTGTGCTTAACATCTGTAAAGTTTGGTTTTCTTCTTGGTAAAAATACTGCTCATGGTACCTGCTTAGTCATGGCTCCTAAGGCTTCAGAAGTGGTGCTCTGGATGCCATAGAACCAAGATGCAGAAGCTCGCTTCATGGAGCTGAGCATCATGTTAAAGGAACAGATTTGTTCAGATGATCCCACAGATCAATTAAAATTCTAAGGAGAACAAGTACTCAGAATCATTGTATGGGTGACTCAGGCCTGCTCTAAACTCCAGGGAAGGAAACCGGAGAAAATGATCTTTGTATTAAGCCAGAATAGTGGTGGGATAGGGATTTTTTTTTTAACCAGGAATCAAACTGAGGACTTTGTGCTTGCTAGGCAGGGACAGTGCTTCTGAACTCCATTCTCAGCTCAGGATAGGGGGTGTTTAAGGAGTGAGGACAGTGTAGACAAAGGCCCCATGAGGGAGGAAAATTGATCCTGAGGTGAAACCAGAGTGTTGGGGGGAGGGCCCAGGGTGGTAGGAGATGTGACAGGAAAGCTGGAAAATGAGAGCGAGGTCATCTATCCATAGACTTGGAGGCTATCTAGGGTCCTATGGGACCTGATATTTTCTAGACTTTATGACTTCTTTTTTTCCGAGTACCAAGGATAAAACTCAAGAGCTTGTACTTGCTCAGTAGACATAGCACTACTGAACTACATTCCTGGCCCTACACCTTCTTTTTGTTGATTCTTACATTTCTGTGCTCATGCAGGATCATATTTCCCTCACCTGGCTGTACTCTTTCAAAAGAATGGACAGGATTTGCTTAAGGGAGCACCATGTCGGAGGATTTGGGTGTTGGTTCTGGCCATTCTTCCTTGCCACCAGTTAACAGCCAGTACAAATGAGGCTTTGACCTGGTGTCTGGGTCCCTTGGAACCTGCTGCAGGCCAGTGAAACAGCACATTCCTTTCCAAGACAAGAAAGCCCCTGACAGTCCTTCTTTGGCAAAAGAGCCTGGGCTGCCAGGAAGGCCTAGTGGCCAAGGCCTTCAGTTCTGGAAAGGAAATTAGTTTCAGCAAAAACACAGAACTGAATGTCAGACCCTTACACTCCCTGCCTTGGATGCTAATCTGGTTGGCGACAGCAGATGACAGGAGACAAAAGGTCATGTAGGCACTTTGTATCATACACCCCAACCCCTTATTTTATTTTTGATGGTGTGGTGAAGGATTCTGCCTGCTGAGTTTCTGCAATAATCAGATTCATTCCACTTTGTGAGGGAAGACTGTTTTTTGGTGTCTCAGAGGAAATAAAGATGATAAATAGAGGGACATCTCATACTTTACTAGCATGGACGGACAGACAGATCCCAGTAGTAATTAATCCCAGGATGTTTACAAATTTTTTCTTCTTTGTCAACTCAAAGTCAGGGTTTGCTTGTTACCATAAAGGAAGAATGGAAGCTAAACAATGATGTTCTCATGGAGTTGGAAAGAGAAATGGTAAAATATTGATTAATCGTCCCATGATGCTTGGAAATTAGCTGTGTCCTAAATGTCAAAACTCCAGAACTCAAATGAAAAACAAGTGGCAGGTGTGTGGGATTCTTTTAAGAAAAATTTTTAAAAACCCATTATTAAAGTCTGAGTTAACAAGACCCTGTCTTTAATGGGGAGAAAGAGGCACAAAGAATATAAGCCTCCCACCCCCAACAATGCAAAAACAGCTATAAATGTTTAAGGAAACTGGGTTGTTTCAGAACTTTAGTGAATAAAGGTCACATTGGATATCTTCATTCCAGTTCTGGGATTATTCAGTATCTTTCCAGAATGTCCAAATTCTCTCTCTTTTGTAGTAAAGACCGGAGAATGGTTAAAGGTCAGCCATTCTGGGATTACCTGGACTGTTATAAAGCTTTGGAAGCACTTTAATTCATTTTATGCTCTGAGCTCAGAGCAGGAAATTTAAGTTTGGGTGCTGCTCCCATGAATTACGGACCATGTGATCTTGGACAAATTATTTCACTTCACTTCTCTGAACCTTATTTTACTCATCTGTGAAATTAAAGGGCTGTGGCCTATGTGCTGAAAAGTCTGCTCTTTCAACAATTTTAGGGTGTTGTGCTGAGCATATGCTTACATTGGGATAGATGCCCCTTCTCTTTAAATAGATTTTGGATGCAAAGAATGTATTTGTGGAGTGGTGGTGAAGGGAGTGTATCTATGCCTTTTTAAAGATTTTTAAAAAATTTAATAAGGAACAGCTTAGAATTATGTATAATTTATAGACAGGACAATGAAGTTCTACAGTGCTTGACACACTTTATTCTCTTGGACATTTATACTCCTCAAAGTCACTTCCTACACTTTTTCTCATTTTGTTTTCAAATACTTCCCTGCTAAAACATGAAATGGTTGGTGGCAACCAATAGATTGAGGATTGGCATTGTTCAAGTCAAGGAAAGACTGTGTGTTCTGGAGCTCTGAGTATCTCATCTGAAATCTTCTCAGTTTTAAGAAGTTCAAAATTATTCGCTGAGGCAAGAAGAGAAAAAGGTCTTGGGAAAGATCTGAAAAAGTTAAACTGCACTTTCAATGGTCTTCTAGTCATCTGCTTCTATGACTTGACAGGGGTCATACCTATCACCTACTCATGAAAAAATGGTCATTTTAACCAAACAAACCCAGCTGAAAATGTACTGCGATACCATTGACCAAAGCTAATACTGCCAAACAATAAATAAATAAAGGTAAAGGCAAGATTAGTTTAAAAATGCAAAGTAGGAGAAAAATTTCATTTTCTCTCTTGGGACTCAACTTCTATTGTGAATTAAAAACTAGAGTTCACCAACTAGTATTCTAAACTCATTGAACCAGGTCAAAATCTCTGTATTTAAATATGCTGTTAGCTGAACCAGAACAAGGCCAATATTATATTTGGTCTAAGTCCACATTCTGATTTTTCTGCCTGCAGAATTACTGAAGTGATTTGGTAACCAACATTTCTCACTTACAGAGCCTTTACATGTGTGTGTGTGTGTATGTGTGGGGGGGTGGCGGTGGTGTTGGTGGTGAAAGGTTAGTGCTTTTAAAATTAACTCTTTCTAAAATTATAGTTTAGGTCCTTCACATTTTTGATACATGGTAAAATACAATTTTGAGGATTTGAGGATTTTTCTTCCCTTTTTACTTTCATTCCTTTTTAAAAAACGGGTAAAACTAACACAGCTGTGAAGACTTTCACATATAATAATAACACAGATAGTTCCCATTTAACAAGTTCCCAGATAAAAGAAAAACAAAACGAGTGTGGGGCAGTTTATCGTTTTTTGAAAGAGGATACATTTTTCCCATATTTGGATCTGAAAATACTCAGCTGTAATTTAATCTACCTTTATTAGATTACCCAGTTATGTTCAGAAAATTGTGGAAACCATCTTAAATTAGTAAGGTCAGAGGAGAAGTGGGCTGGATGTGAGAATTCCCACTGATCTTGCCTGACATGTCCTCCAAACAGGGACAATTGGTGGGTGAAGATATTGATTCTCTAGGACAGCAGAACTTACAAGCCCTCTGGAGTACCAGTGGGAAGTCCTCCTCCATCTTCCATGAGTCAGACTAACCCCAACCCTCAGATTTTTATGGTAGCTAGTTGTAGAACTAGCTAGAAATGTCCAGGTTGTTAATAGTTATTCTTTTCTGATTTAAAAATATTCTTTAAGCTTATAAAGCCTATAACCTCCTTATAAAGCCCTATGTAACATTGCCAGATAAATTTCTCTCAATTAAGTTTCCATCTCAGATAAACAGTGAATATTTTTTCATGTAATCATGTCCTGAATATTGCATGGGTTGTACTCATACTAAGAAATTTGTTGTTTATCCAATATGCAAATTTAACTGAACATTCTATATTTATATTTGCTACATCTGGCAACCAATTTCAGATCATCAAAAAAGGCCACAACACCATTTATAATAGCTAAAATAAAATAAATAATAATTTATGTAGAAGATGTTAATTTTAGGCCATAAGTGCAGGTGTACAAAATATAACATCTTTATGTTTTTAAGAGAAGTGTAATTTGTCTTAGTGTGTTGAATTTTCAGGAGGTTCAACCCTACATATAGGACCTGAACCTTTTCAGGGATCCATCTCAATCTAGGATGTGTAGGAGGTATCAGAGATTAGGAATCAGGCTCCTAACTTCAGTCTGTCATGATGACCAGTCATATGCTTATGCTTGGGGCTCAGGGGTAACAGTACATAATGGTGTTCTATGCTAAGTTTCATACACATCTGGAAGGTTGATTTATTTATTTGATCATACAGCTCAATACTTATATACTATGTTCCTATCCTAGTACTAATTTCAAATTTTGTGAACCTTTTTTCCCCTGTGGTTAACTTCAAAGCCATCCTGTCACTTCTCTTTGACCTAGAAGGTACAGTTTCTTCAGTACTTTTTAGGATATTATGAAAAATAGGATGTCATTGTTTAGGTAATATCTGCTTTTTCTTTCCTCCCCTTACAAAATAATCCACAAGGAAGTAATGCCTGAGACTACCTCTTGAAATGGAAGAACAGAAAAGGCATAGAGAGTGTAGTATGTAGATTATTGTTAATAAATATTTTTTCCTCTCTTGCTACCTCAAGTCCACAGTAGGATCGTCTTCCTCTAACCATTAATTTTGGACTTTTCCACATGTACGGCATTTTGAAGGGATAGTAATGGACATGACCACACTGGGCTTGACATGTGCTTATGTGGTTGGATGTGCTTATACCTCTGCCTTTATCACTGCCACATGTCCAAGCAGAACAGAAACTGGACCAACTCATACCTTTGAGCTTAACCCAGCAAAGCCTGTCCTAGATTAGGAATCCCAGTTGATCTGACATATGACAAGAAATAACTATGTGACTATGAGTTTTAAGATGTTTTGTTATGGAAAATAACTAACAGGCACAAATGAAAATTTGTATTTTAATGTGGGAGACTGCCTTATTGGTTATGCCCAAAGCAGTCTATAAGTAGTGCAGGCTATAAAGAACCCCATAATTGGCTTACATTGAAAAGCAAGTCCAGCTGAAGCCTATGTGCTGTGGCCAGAGTAACTCATCCAAATTTCACCCCTACAGTCAAAATCTTCTTAATTAGAAGAAAAAGGTTATTTACAAACTACAACCCTATATTTTTACCTGTTCTGTTCCCAGTTCAGAAATGCTTTGTCTTTCCCTTTTTAAGACTTGTCTGCATTGGTAAGGTGTCCATAGCTATTGCATGTCACCTCACATAGCCTCTTTACCCCAATCTGATCATGATGTCCTCAAAAAATAGTGGTGGCTTGGATCTGCGAAGGCTTTTGCTGGTTTCTCAGCACTGTCTGTCCTGGCTCCACATCTTTTTCTTTAGTTCTGTTTCTGAGTTATTCTTCAACCCTGTGTCATACACTGGGCAGGAGACTGGAATCTACTGCAGAGGTTTCCAGTATTTTAATAGATTAGGAAATTTTCTTGACATACTTTGTGCATGTTAAAACATTGATTGTATTCAAAAATCACAAGGCATGAAGCTGTGTTCCTAAGGCTATTGTTCTCTCCCCTCCTTCTCTCTCTTTTCTCTTCTTTCTTTTTTCTCTTTCCTCTATGCCTTTCTTGTCTCTTCTTTCTCATATTTTCGTAATAGTTTCCATTGTGCTCCAAGTTATTTATTCTTTGTAATAGCTAATATGCATTTCATATCTTGAAGTTTTCAAAATGTCCTTATATCCACTATCATATTAGATCTGTTTTTAAGTTCATTGAGGTGCCATTAACACCAACATTTCCATTTGAGGAAGAAATTAAGACTGAAAGAGGTCAAGCTTTCCAATGGGAATACAATTTTGAGTTGCAGATCAGAGCTGCAAGTCCATCCAAATTTTCTCACTCTTCCTGCCATACCATAGTAACACAGCATTGAGCACAGTATAGTTAGTTTTCAGCAAATGTCCAAGGAGTGACAGAGATGAACACTTTAGAGTAGAGTTATCACAGTAAAGCCAAAGTTCCCAGACAACCTTTCACTTGAGGTTTTCCTTACCATAAGCCTATCATATTACAGTTCCCTAAGAGTAGGTTCAAAGAATATGTATGTTGGGGTGTGTTTGGAGTAATGATGGTTAAGAAGATGGAGAAAGAGAAAATACTATTTGAATATGTTTTAGAAATTGTGGTTTAGGCAAAATAAATGTCTTCACTGCAGGGGTCTTATTTGCATCTGAAAAATTTATGTGTAAGGTTTTCTGCATTTCTTAAACTTATTGACCATGGAACTGTTTTCAATAGAGGTTGTCTTGATGGATTAGCGTCCCATGGAACTCATTTTTGGGAAACACTAGTCTGTGTCTCTGCCTTGAAAGGCCTTGATTCTATAGTCAGGGACCTTCCTTTTGTGCTCTCTGGGGTTGTTCATCCAGCAGGCACTCTCGTTCTTTGAACTTTTGATAAACAATTCTAGTTCAAATAAATTTTCAACACAAGGGGATGATATTTTGGTGTATTATTTCTTGTTGCAAGTACAAGAAGCAACTCTGGGGCCGGAGGGTTAGCTCAGTGGTTCCGGCGCCTGCCTCGCAAGCGCAAGGTCCCGAGTTCGATCCCCGGAAACCACATACGATGCTGGGCGTGGAGACTCACGCCCACCAGCAATCAATACCGCATACCACAGTGCCAGGCGTGGTGGCTCACGCCTGTAATCCCAGCACTCTGGAGGCAGAGGCAGGAGGATTGCTGAGTTCAAGGCTTGCCTGGGCTACATAGTGAGCTCAGTGCCAGCCTGAACTACAAAGTGAGACCCTGTCTCAAAAAAAAAAAAAAAAAGCAACTCTGGCTAACTTATTCAAAGATAGTAAGAAAACTTACTGAATCATGAAGTTGCTTAAAAATTAGATTTGAAAAGAACAGGAGCCAGGGGAGTTTGGTGGATTCAGAGCTAGGCGCATTTGGGACTGCTGTTCCCTTTGTATTCTATTTGGGTTTCAGATTCGTTAGAGAGAGAATCTGATTTTCCCAGATTAGGTCAGATGTCCTTGCTCCAAGCCCACTCAGCCATGGAGACAATACAGCAGGTGCCACTGGAATAACTGCTGCGATCTGGGTAGCCCTCCCTATTTGTGTCTTTTGCATTTGGCTTGTAGAACAGTTACACCTTATTAGCGGGTTGGTTTGAAGTTGTTAAATAACATAAATTAACCCTTAACTATCCTTTACATTTCTCTGCAAGGTTGGAAGACATTGCTGGTTCCTCCTCTGATCATTACAAGAAGAGGTTTATTTAGACATCACATTATTAAAAACACACTTGAATTTTTTAAAATTGAATTCTTTATTGGCACATCTTATATACAGCTCACAATCACACTCAGCACTGGGGAATTTGTACTAGTATATGACACAAATTAATTCTCATTTTACCCATATCCCTACCCACCCCACAACCGCCCAGGCCCTATATACATGTTTTCTTTTTCTTTTCAAATAATATTTATTCTTTCCCCTCATTACTTTCCACTTGAATTTCTAATACTAAGACTTACTTTTGGCTTGAGCCAGTAGTTTTGCAGGATCTTCCTGAAACTCATGAGCAATTGCTTGGGGCAAGTAACATGGCAAATTGAGTCCTCTGAATTTCCCCAAATCACTCTACTGCCCTCCCTTTTGTCAGATGCGTGAAGTTGAATTAATAGAGTTCAGCATGAACCTGATAAAACTCTACTGTATGCAGAGGTTTATTAATATGATAACCCTAAAATATCTAACAGGAAACTAATATTCTTCTGTTCTTTACTAAAAGCCAGATGACACTGTTAGGATGGTATGCTGAGAGAAAATGTGTTCTTTTAGCCATTTTTTTGTATTAATTCAAAGACAATCTGCACTTTTATTTTTTTAAATAAGTCAAAACTGAGATTTCCTTCTGCCTTCTATAATTTCAAATGCAGAAGCAAATGAGGCATTTAAAAAAAGTAGGCCCCCAAGGGCACCATCTATAACTATGCTGCCCTGTGGGCTTTATTTGAATATATTTTGTTTTTATTGCTTTGTTCTCTTTCCTCATTGTGATTTACAGAGCAGTGTGGGAAAATGGTTAGTACAGAGTAAAAGTTAAAATTAAAACCACTTTTTCCACTATAGTGCTGTCTCTTTCCCACCCCTTCATCCCTAGGGGCATGCTTGACTGAGTGTAGTAGCACAAAGGCTACTGAGTTCTAGAACAATATTCATAGTCTCTCTAAAATGGATTGATTTTCCTAACTCCAGGACAAGATGATAGCACTTCATAGCAAACAGAAACCAGATGGTGAAGGAGTAGCCAGGGAGAGAGATTTATTTGCCTTTCTAGGACTCTGGCTCAGTTTCCCACTTCTACCTATCAAATCCCACCTCCCAACAGCACAGCTAGCTACAAATTCATCAGAGGACTAATTCACCAATGAATATAGTGTCTCCACAATCCAGTCACCTTGCAAAAGCACTGCATATGGTCACGTGAGGAAGAACATGAAGAAATAAACCATAACAAGTATGTTGGAGACTCAGGATACTCTTCTGTCTTTATGTATGTTTGAAATTGTCTAAATAATTTTTTTTAAAAAAAGAAATAGTATAGATACATTCTAATCTTCTATTCCATAGAAAATTTTACGTCTGTTGGAATATTAATGTGACCAAGGTGATGGACACCCTTCGCCAATCTTCAACTTCTGTTCTTTCAGTCTCCAAAGTTTATCTTAAACCCAAACTTATTAACTTCTCACCATCCGCATAGCCACTACCTTAGTCCTGGTTGTAATTATCATTTCTTACTCAAATGACTACAGTGTCCTCAGAATTGATCTCTTTTCTTCCAGCAGAAATATCTACTTCTGATCTTTCTTCCTTATAGGATTTGGAGTGATGATGTTTTCATAATGTCAATCTGATACTCTCATGAGAAAATAGCAAGATTCAGAATAGTACACATACCGTTTTTGTAAAAAGGAAACCACATAACCCACACATGTATGCACATAGTATTTATTTTTGTGAAGGGAAACTCTGGGATAATAAGCAAAACAGAAACCTAATAAAAACAAACATTAATAAAAATATAAAGAAAAGGAAGAGCACCATAAAAGGTATAAGTTGGTATATAAAAAAACTGTAAAAGGGAAGATTTAGGCAGTCTTTTCAGATAGTTAAAGCAATTTTGTTCCCTGGAATAAATCTCACTTGGTTATATCTAACCATTTTTATGATACTGGGTTCAGTTTATTAATATTTTGGTGGGAATTTTTATGTGTCTACATATAAAGGTCATTGGTTGACAATTTTCTTTTTGTGTGATATGTTTGATTTTGGTATCAGAGTAATACTGGTTTTGGAGAATTAGTTGGAAAACATTCCTTCTTCCTTTACTTTCTGGAAAAATCTGTGGAGGTTGCTTTTATTTCTTTAAATAGAATTACTAAGCCAGAATTTTTTTAAGTGGGAAGATTTTAAGTTACCTATTCTGTTTCCTTATTTGTTATTTCTTCTTGGATTCAGTTTTGGTAATTTGTGTATTTCCAGGAATCTGTTTTCTTCATCTAAATTGTGTATTTGTTTACATAAAGTTGTTCAATGTATTTCCACGTTTTTATTTTTGTAGAGTTTTCCCTTTTCATTTCTGATTTGAAGATACACATCTCCTTTTCATGGTTAGTCTAGCTAAAAATTTTCCAATTTTTAAATGTTTTTAAATAATTCACTTATGGAGCGGACTGGGGAACTTGTGGCGGACAGACCGGACCCAGCAGCTCCGGGCCCGCCATGCCGTGATTCCAGCGGACTGGGGAACTTACGGCGGACGGACCGGACCCAGCAGCTCCGGGCCCGCCGTGCCGTGATTTCAGCGGACTGGGGAACTTGCGGCGGACGGATCGGACCCAGCAGCTCCGGGCCCGCCGTGCCGTGATTCCAGTGGACTGGGGAACTTACGGCGGACGGACCGGACCCAGCAGCTCCGGGCCCGCCGTGCCGTGAGTCCAGCGGACTGGGGAACGAGCGGCGGACGGACCGGACCCAGCAGCTCCGGCCCCGCCGTGCCGTGATTCCAGCGGACTGGGGAACTTGCGGCGGACGGACCGGACCCAGCAGCTCCGGCCCCGCCGTGCCGTGTTTCCAGCGGACTGAGTGAGCAGCACGCGGAACCGGCTGCAGGGTGCAGTCCATTTCCAGTGGACTGAAGGCCGCCCAGCAGCACACTGTATCCCGGAGCTGTGCAGTGAGGAGTCAGACATAGAGGTAACTCATAAGCTCAAAGTATCCAGTATAGAATCTAACAAACCTTTTTGTCTTATTTACTGTGTTTAATACTGATATTGGCATTTATTGTATTATGGTAACAAA
>PVIC010041559.1:0-16169 GCA_004025085.1 Thryonomys swinderianus | reverse complement strand
CCTGAGCTCACTATGGTGCCCAGGCAAGCTGCCGCGAACTCAGCAATCCTCCTGTCTCTGCCTCCCAAGTGCTGGGATTACAGGCGTGAGCCACCACGCCCAGCATTATATGTGGTAACCGGGGATCGAACTCAGGTCCTTACGCTTGCAAGGCAGGCGCCGGAACCACTGAGCTAACCCTCCGGCCCCAGCAGTCTTTTTCTTATGAGTGACAGAAACACAATCAATACTACACTAAAAATGAAGGGATTTCAGTATTGTTTTCATCTGCATCTCTCAAATGACCAGCGACATTGAACATTCCTTCATGTTTCTTAGTTGCCTTTACTTCTTCACCTGAAAAATGTCTATTCATTTCAGATGCTCATTTTTGAATTGGGTCTTTAAATTTGAGGGGGGGTGATTTCTTTTTTTTTTTTTAGTTCTTTATATACTCTAGATAGTAGCCCTTTGTCTAAGAAACAGTGGTAAAATTTTTTTCCAATATTGTCAGTTGTCTTTTCACTCTGCCGTTGGTTTCCTTTGCCATGCAGAAGCTTTTTAATAAGATGAGATCCCAGTTGTTGATTCCTCCTGCCAGTTCCCATGCTGCAGAGGTTTTATTCATAAAGTCTTTCCCTATGCCAGGGTCTCCAGGAGTTCTACTTAACCTGCTTTCCATCAGGTATAGAGTTTCTGTTTTAATATTTAGGTCTCTAATCCACTTTGATTTGAAAGATCTCAAGTGGTTAAAGATCTCACTTTAGTGTATGACAGGCTAAAGCCTAGTCTTTTCAACACCATTTTTTAAAGATGTCCAGAAAGAATGGCTGCTACCATGAAAACAACCAAAAACAAATGCTGCTGGGGCTGTGGGGACAAAAGAACCCTTCTCTATTTTTGGTGAGAATGTAGACCGGTGTAACTACTATGGAGATTCCTCAAAAAAACAGGATAAGAGGTCCCATTTGACCCTGCTATTATCCTTCTAGGTATATACATGAAAGAATTAAAAGATTCATATCACAGTGACATATGCACACCCATGTTTATAGCAGCAGCTCTGTTTGTGATACCTAAATCTTAGAAACAATCCAAAAGCCCATCAACAGGAGACTGGAAAAAAGATGTAAGTTTTTTTTTTTATAAAATGGAGTGTTACTCTGCCATAAAGAATGATAAATTTTAGCCATTTATACTCAAATGGATGTACCTTGAGGACATGCTCATAAGTGAAATAAATAGGACGCAGATATGTAAACAGCATATCATTTCTCTGGTATGAAAAACCAAAGGTGTAAATGAGTTCTAAAATGTATGATAAGTATTGTAAAATAGGAAGAAAATGTTCAAAGAGGAAAGGGTGGGTAGGGGCTAGTAAAGAAGGGAAAGAAAAAAATTGATGGTAAAAAAAGAAAAAACAAATCTTATGTATAGAAGGGGCAGGGAGTTAGAAGGAGGGCAGGGGAATGGGTAAAAATGATAATCGAGATGTGTCATGTACTGGTACAAACCCTCAATGTTGAATATGTTCATAATGTATATATAAAGTATACCAATGAAATCAATTGTTTAAACAGTTTTTTTTTAAATGGAAACCTCTAGCATAAGTAATTGGAAAACCCACAAATATACCTGGCTCTAGGCATGGCTGAAGTGTTTCACTGATTCAAATAACGCTGTCTCTGGGGATTTAGCTCAAGTAGTACTGCACCTACCTTGTAAGCTCAAGGGCCTGAGTTCAATCCCAGGTACCAAAAACATAATAATAATAATAATAATAATAATAATAATAATAATAATAAAATAATTCTGTCAAGTCTCTTTGACTCCATTATCTTCCTAAGTGATAGTCTCTTAGAGCTTATGAACTATTCTCTCCAGTCAAATTTAGAATCCTTACCTACCTCTAAGTCATACTCTGAGGTTAAAGAGATACTGTAAACCTATAGATCAGCCTGCTATATATAAACCACGATGCTAATATGCTGGGGGAGAGAAGGGTACCGTGGTTTATAAACTCATGACCATGAAGAGTAAATGGGAGAAATGTGGACAATAAGTAATGCTATTAGTAAAAAGAGGAATGGATTCCATAATTCACTACTTCCACAGAGTGGGTGCTTTATAAATACATCTTGAATGAAAGAATGGTTTGTCTCTCATAAATATCATACAACTCACACTCTCAAGTTTTGTGCTTTTTGTTTTTTTTTTCTTTTAATACTGAACTTAGTGACAGTTTTAATTGGATTCAGTTGAAGCCAAGCCAAACAGGATGGTTTGTCCTAGATCATTCCTTCTTATTTTCTACAACAGTTATGAATAATCTTTTCTAAAACTGTGCAACTGTACATAAGCTTTCTCACAAATATTATTTATGAATTCAGCTTTTATATTACATTTGGCCAACACTATGCTTTTGGTTGCATAAAAATACTAAGAAACAAATACAACTAATACTTTTGCTATAGAATTCTTTTTTGTTAATCTAGCATAGCAGTCAAGCAGACCAGCTGAAGATGAGGTGTGACATAATGCATAACAATTCTTTTTTTTTTTTTTTTTTTTTTGCTTTTTGGAGACAGGGTCTTGCTTTGTAGTTCAGGCTGGCCCTGAGCTCACTATGGTGCCCAGGCAAGCCGCCGCGAACTCAGCAATCCTCCCGTCTCTGCCTCCCGAGTGCTGGGATTACAGGCGTGAGCCACCACGTCCAGCATTGTGGTATGCGGTGTTGATTGTTGGTGGGCGTGTCTCCACGCCCAGCATTATATGTGGTTACCCGGGATCGAACTCAGGTCCTTGCGCTTGCGAGGCAGGCACCGGAACCACTGAGCTAACCCTCTGGCCCTGCATAACAATTCTTATGCCATGCTTTTAACATCAAGTAATGGCTCAGTTCACAGAAAGACGCCAATGTATATAGTCAGCAAACCATATTCAAGTTGTAACTTCAACAATGACATTTTTAATTAATTTAAAAGGTACATCTTGTTAGCCTTTCCCACATTCAATTCTTTCCTCAAAATAAAATGTTTACATATTCAGCTCTCTAATAAGAAACTGAGCTAATGCCTAACATACAAGAAAATCCTTCAACAAATGAAAGTAATCTCAAAAAGAAGATATGATTCCCAAATTTCTTTATGTATTAATAAGCGAGTGCTCCAAACTATTCCACTGTTAAACATTTAAATTGTTTGCAACTATTCCTTATTATGAAGACTTCCATAAATATCCCAGAAAGTTCTTCTGAACATGATCATGATTATTTTTTGAGAATAAGTTCAGTCCTGTGACCTGAATACCAACATTATCAAAAAATATTTTTCTATATTTTGGCCTCCTTATTTCTAAGTATCTACCAATACTGTTCTTTTCATTGTTCATCATACCAAAAATTTTTCAAACATGCTACTTTTAAACATTGTAGCATATATATCTTACAGAGGGTTGGGGATTTAGCTCAGCGGTTCCAATGCCTGCCTTGCAAGTGCAAGGTGCCAAGTTTGAACCCTGGTAACTACATACCACAATGCCGGGCATGGTGAATCATGCCTACCAGCAATCAGTACCACACACCGCAGTGCCAGGCATGGTGGCTCATGCCTATAATCCCAGTATTCAGGAGACAGAGGCAGGAGGATTTCTGTGAGTTCCAGGCTAGCCTGGGCTACATAGTGAGCTCAGGGCCAGCCTGAACTACAAAGTGAGACCCTGTCTAAAAAAAAAAAAAAATCCTACAGAATAGAAATAATTAGGAAAATATTAACTAAAAGTAACAAAAGAAAAAAATTCCTAGAATATTTTTGCTTATTTGTTATGTATTGTTTCATATTCAACAATAAAATATTTATGATGTGACTCTTTTATGATTACTGATTTGTCCAGAACTGGCATATTGCGATATCACTCTCTTTGTTGCCAATTTCTAAGAAATAAAGATCTCATTTAAACTTTAAAACAAAAATAATTACATTTTAGTCACACATTTGCAGTTAATTTTTATTTAGATTACTTCATATATCTATATATTATATTTATATAATATAAACATATAATATATAACTATAATAGATTATACATAATAATTATATTATGTAATTATATATTAATGTGTTGTTTATATATTATACAATTATATTGTAATTGTATATGAATATATAATTATCTATTATAATTATTAATAATTATATATTATATCATTTACTTCATATATTTATATATATTTTTGTATATGTTAGATTAGCAATGAAAACTACACTCCAGAGAATCAGAAAGTTCAATATTAAATCAGTATTGGAATCCTCCTTCTTTTCCCCAAAACTCTTTAATGAGAAAAATTTCAAACCTAAGTAAGAGTAAAGGAAGATCCCTATATACATTTCACTTTCACCAATTGTTAGCTTTACAGTTGTAGACAGATGATAGGCAATGTGTACATTTTTAAGGTGATTTAATATAAATATACATATATTTTTGAAGAACTACTTAAAAACTTTTACCTAAAAATAGAAATTTCAGTTGACCTAGTTATACCTCTCCTAGGTATCTTACCAAAAGAATTAAAGACCCTCACGCTGTAGTGGTGCATACACACTCATGTTTACAGCAGCACAAATCTTATTCTTTTTTTTTTTTAAACAGGGTCTCACTTTGTAGTTCAGGCTGGCCTTGAGCTCACTATGGAGCCCAGGCAAGCCTCGAACTCAGCAGTCCTCCTGCCTATGCCTCCTGAGTGCTGGGATTACAGGCGTGAGCCACCATGCGTGGCACCATGGTATGTGGTGCTGATTGCTGGTGGGCATAAGTCACCATGCCTGGTATTGTTGTATATGGTTACCAGTGATCGAACCAGGGACCTCTTGCTTGGTAGGCAGGCACTGGAACCACTGAGCTAAATCTCTGGCCCTGTTTCCCTTTTTTTTATTACCAT
Source organism: Thryonomys swinderianus (assembly GCA_004025085.1). Lineage (NCBI taxonomy): Eukaryota > Metazoa > Chordata > Mammalia > Rodentia > Thryonomyidae > Thryonomys > Thryonomys swinderianus. Next base: position 11,254 of record PVIC010041559.1, on the reverse strand, counting down.
CACATCTTTTCTTTTCCCTTGTTACCTACCCCTACACCCTATTTCCCTTTGAATATTTTATATTTCACAATATCTATCATATATTCTAGAACTCATTTACATGGTATTCTTTTTATTTGTACTTTTGAACACTACTGATTACATTTTTTGAGCTTATCTACATGTTTGCAAGTATTTATAAACTTTCTCATTTGCATGAATTCAGATTGCCACATCAATGTCTCTTTAAAAGAGCTGTGTATGCCAGTGATTTAGCTCAGTGGTTCTGGCGTCTGCCTGGCAAGCACAAGATCCTGAATTTGATGCTCCGTACCACATACTATAGTGACGGGCATGGTGGCTCACACCTGTAATCCCAGCACCCAGGAGTTAGAGGCAGGAGGACTGCTGTGAGTTCAAGGCTGGCCTGGGCTATATAGTGAGCTCAGGTTCAGCCTGAACTACAAAGTAAGACTCTGTCTCAAAAAACTTTAAAAAAAGATATCTTCATATTCTATATACTAGTTACAACTGCCATATCTGGTCTTATCTATGTCAGGAATGATTTCTATTTCCTGGGCATTTCTTTTGAAGTCTTTTTCATCTTTTCCTTCATGTCTGATGAGAGAGAAGTTCGAGAAAGTAAAAACACCTTACTAAAACTATAAATTTTTTAATTCAGCCATGGTGAAATTTTATCTGAAGTTATGTTAACTAGCACTTAATAAAAATATTTAAGAAAATATTGATGCTTATAATATACTTTTAATAATACAAACATTTAACTGGAAAAGAAAATTTAAAGATATATAAATGGCAATTTTCACAAATTTTTATTTAAACCAATTCCATTCTAAATCTCATCATTATAAAATGAAGCTTCTGAGTGTCCAATAAAGTTAATGATCCTCCCTACATTATTCAAAAATCTCCTTTAATAAGGCTAAAAACTGTTGACTTGTAATAGTGAAACCACAAGTATTTGTTATAGAAAATTAAAATATAAATAGTATTTGTCTGCTTAATGTTATGACTTATTCCAAAGTTTTTTATTATTTTCAATCCATAAGGCCCTATGGGATCTCTCTGCCTTGTTCCATTTCCTAATCTCATTTATTTTTTCTCTTCCTCTTCTGCTGCCCAGTCACACTGATCTCTCAGCCTTTCCTAGTACACTAGCAGAACACACCTAATAGAGCTCTTCTGCCTGAAACACTCTCTTCCGATTGTAACAGTTAATTTCCTCAAGTTTTTGCTAAAAAACCCCTTTTTCAATGTAGTTACTTACTCTGATGTGCTTATTACCTCCTCTCTTCACAACATCCTGCCCCTGACCTGATCTTTTCTTCTATTATATAACATTCTCACTTATGAACTTCAGTTACAAATATCATATAACATATTTATTATTTATTTCCTAAACATAGGTACCCTGCCTTGGATCCTCAGGCAATAACCTTTATAATTTATTTGTTTTACTGGTGTTCATAAACACAGTACTCCTCAAAGGTCCCATAATGCATAGAGCATACTGGTGTTCAATAAATTATAGCTGGGTTTACTCTTTCCTGCTGACTCTGCATTCACTAATGTTAAAAAAAATTTTCAATCAGTATAGAAGGTTAATTATCTTAAAGTTTGGAAAGATATATTTAACTTTCATAGGCTTCACTGAAAAATAGCAGAGACTCTTCATGATAATTACTACCTCCCAAGATCTATCAAGAAGTTACTCATTGCCAGGCACAGTAGCAAATGCTTGTAATCCTTGCACTTAGGAGACTGAGGCAGGAGGACTGTCAGCAGGCCAAGGTAACCTAATCTACATAGTGAGTTCAAGGTCAACCCGAATTGCTTAGTGAGATCCTGTCTCAAAAACAAAAACAAACAAAAAGATTCTACCTTTTAAGGGGATTTTTAATTGAATTCTTTATTGGTACAATTTATATACATCTCACAATCACATATAACATTGAGGAATTTGTACCAGTAAGGGGGATATTTAATTAATTACAGGAGAATGTGTCTGTACAGGACTTTTACTGGAGGAGTAGAACTGAGTCTTCCTGAGAAGTGTACGCATTCCATGTAGCCTACCCTGATTCCAGAGAACTGGTACCACCTGAGAGTCAACTGCCTAATCACCGTGAGCAAAGAGAATTGGCCATCTGACCATCATTTTTTAGAGATCTAATTCTAAAATTCCCCCAGATTCATATAACTTGGGAGAAATGTTAATAGTTCAAATATATTTAATAATTTATTTAAAACACTCTTTCATGTATCCATTACACCCAGCCCAGTGGGAATCCAGTTTCTCATACTGCAAATAAATTGCTAAAACAAAAATGTAAGCTATTGGGCTGGAGATTTAGCTCAGTGGTCGCAGCACCTGTCTAACAAGTGCAAGGTCCCTGGTTCGATCCCCGGTAACCACATACAATACCAGGTTCACGCCCACTGGCAATTAGTACCACCTACCACAAATGTTGGGTTTGGTGGCTCAAGCCTGTAATCCCAGCACTTGGGAGGCAGAGGCAGGAGGATTTCTGAGTTCAAGGCTTGCCTGAGCTACATAGTGAGCTCAGGGCCAGCCAGACCCCATCTCCAAAACACACACACACACACACACACACACACACACACACACAAAGTAAACCATGACTATGCAGACAATAGGAAGCAAATCACATTAAGTGACAATCCCTGAGAAAAGGAAATTTAGTGGACAGTTCTTCCCAAAGCCTAAACTTTGTGCCTGAGTTATTCCTCCCCAAGAAAGTACTTTACTTGTATACTCCCTCTAAGGTAGGACCAATAAATATTATACAAGTGTCCAGTTATTTCTCTACTTTTCTCTTACACTATGAAGTCCTTCTGAAGAAAGAAGTATCTTACTCATCTTTGTCTTTCCAAAGCATGTCACTCCAAAAGCTTTAAGTAAATGCATACTAAATAGAATAAGCCCTCAAGGGACTCAGAAGTGACAGAATCAGCATTATACACTGAGCCCACCTCATCCCAGAAACCACTCCCCAGCTTTCTCATTTAGTAGTCATAACAGCCCTGTGGGAGGCTGTGTCAACTTTCACGTTCATTAACTTGCCAGAGCACAAAGCTGCCAGAGCAATGCTAAAGCAGTATGCCTGCCTCATCGGGCTCCTTCCTTCTTTAAAAGAGCTTTCCTTCTACAAACTTCAGGTCATTTATAAACTCTTAGTCATAAAAACATAACCATTTATAGCACTAAGCTTCCCTGCATTATTGGGTTTTACGAATGAGCAAAGTGAAGTTAAAAAGTAAAATAATTACAGCAGGGATTAAAAAAATTGAAAAGGAAGTATACTTAGGCAATGCAATATTATTCAGCATAAAAAGGAAATGAGCTGTTGCACACTGAAAAGACATAAAAGAAGCTTAAATACATATTACTAAGCAAGTGAAGTCAATCTAAAAAGACAATAAGCTGTCTGGTCCCAACTACATGACATTCTGGGAAAAAAGACAAATACAGAAACAGTAAAGAATTTTGATAAAGGGCAATGAATACTCAGAACACAGGGCAGGAAAATATTCTGATCTTATCACATATACATGTCATTATATACTTCTCCAAACCCATACAATGTGAAATGCAAGGAGTGAGTCCTAAGGTAAACTATGCACTTTGACAGATAATGAGGTGTAACAAATACTATTCCAAGCGGAATGTTGAGAATGGAAGAGGCCATCCCTGGGTGGAATATATAAAAATTTCTATATCTTACTCTAAAGGTGTTTTTCAGTTTTTTGAGACAGGGTCTTGCTTGTAGTTCAGGCTGGCCCTGAACTCACTGTGTAGCCCAGATTAATATCAAACTCACAACAATCCTCCTGCCTCTGCCTCCCAAATGCTGGGATTATGGGTGTGAGCCGCCACACCTGGCACTGTGGTGTATGGTACCAGGGATTGAACCCAGGACTTTGCACTTGCCAGGCAGACACCAGAACCACTGAACTAAATCCTTGTCCTCTTCCTCTAAATTTTGCTGTTTTCAAAAAAATAAATCTGCCGGACATGGTGGCTCACGCCTATAATCCCAGCACTCGGGAGGCAGAGACAAGAGGATTGCTGAGTTCGAGGCTTGCCTGGCTACATAGTGAGCTCATAAACAGCCAGCCTGAACTACAACGTGAGACCCTGTCTCAAAAAAAAAAAAGTCTGTTTTTCATCACTGGTCATTCGAAAGATGCAAATGAAAACAACACTGAGATTTCATCTCACTCCACAAAGAATGGCCGCAATCACAAAATCAACCAACAATAAATGCTGGTGAGGCTGTGGGGAGAAAGGAACCCTTCTCCACTGTTAGTGGGATTGCAGACTTGTGCAACCATTTGCGGAGATCCGTGTGGAGATTTCTCAGAAAACTAGGACTAGGGGTCCCATTTGACCCGGCTATCCCCCTGCTAGGAATATACCCAAAAGAATTTTAAAAATCACATTGGAAAGACAGATGTACACCCTTGTTTATAGCAGCTCAGTTCGTGATAGCTCAATCTTGGAAACAACCCAAATGTCCATCAACTGGAGAGTCGATAAAGAAGATGTGGGTTTTTTTATAAAATGGAGTATTACTCTGCCATAAAGAATGACAAGATCAATCCATTTAGGTGCAAATGGAGACACCTGGAGGATATACTAATAAGTGAAATCAATAGATCACAGATAGACAATTTCCAGATCTTCTCTTTGGTATGAACACCTGTAGATTCAAATGAGCTCTAGAAAGTATGACAGCTTTTATAGAGTGGCAAATTTCTATAGGAAACTTGGTGTGCGAATGTGATAAGGGGAAGGAATAAATATAATACAGAAAGAAAATAAAAGAGCATGTATAAAGGGGGTGAGGAGGTGGGGGTGGGTAGAGATATGGGTAAAAATGAGAATTAACTTTTGTCATATACTGGTACAAAATCCCCAATGTTATACGTGATTTTGAGATGTATATAAATTGTACCAATAAAGAATTCAATTTTTAAAAATGTCTGTTTTTAATGAAAGGGAAAATAGCATTTCCAAAAGTTACTGGTTTTTCAAAGGATGCAGATTCAAAATTCAGTAGACACTGGCTCAATCCCCATCTTTCTGACCAAATGACTTCACTGCTTCCTTTTTAAAACATCTTTCCTGACTGAAATCCAACATCCTACAGTGTCTGTAATTCCTTAATAGTGATTTGCTTCCTGGGATTCTACAGCCATTCAGGAAATTTTCATTCAATAAATCGTGTGTGCTAAGCATGGCTAGTGAGAAGGGTACTCCCTTGGTTGCATACAAAGCTTCTGAAAGGTATTTAGAATGAGATACTATGAACACCTAAGCATCAGTTTTAAAACAGAAGGTGGGCTGAAAGAGATAGTATCAGATTGTTTCATAAACTATCCTAGTAATAGAGGTCTGGGCATGATCCTCCTTTCTGATGTTAGCATACATAGTGCGAACATTTTTATGTATGTTGTACTTAATATTAGTTTTCAAACTCACTCTTATTTCTTCTGCAGTAGTTCTTCATCCTGACTACTGACTACAAAGGGCTATTCCATCAGAAATACATTATTTTGAATTGCTTTTTGCAACTCTTATTTTTAAATGTCCAGCTTTCTCCAGAATTATAAAGCTCTCCAGGCACACCTGATTCCCTTAGATGTTCAGTATTTTATCAGTCTTCCCCCCAAGCCTTTCTAAGAAAGAAATAAACAGAAAAGAAAGCAAAGGAGGAAGAAGCCCTGGAAAGTGGCAAGTTTTCCCAGATGGTACAGACCATTCTAAAGATGGATGAGGTCATTCCAAGAAAGTCTTTAAAGGTCAGCCATAAATATTGTGGTGACATCTCCAGTCTGACATCCCTACTTACATTCTTCAAAATGCAGAGTAGACAGATTTAGTGAGGAAATAAGAACCACTATTCTTCCTTCAATAACCATTCCTTTTCATCACTTTCAATTAAAGCAGTGATTCTCAAACTATAGTCCTCAGATCAGTGCAACATTTAGCTTCACCTGAAAACTTGTTAGAAATGGGAATTCTTCAGTTATCCCAGACTCAGTGAGTCAGGAACTCTGGGAATGGAGCCCGGCATGTGTGCTTTCAAAGCCCTCTGGGTGATTCTGAGGCAAGCTAGATTTACAGCCACTGATTTGGAGCCACTATTTCAAATATGGCTACACACAAGAATTGCATAAAGACCTTAAAAATTCCAGATGTCTGTGTCCTTCCCTCACACATTCTGTCTGGAGAGCAGCCTACATATCAGGACTCTAAAAACTCTACAGCTAATTCTAATATACAGCAACAGCAAGGCTCACTCTTTCATTATACCTTGACTCATGAAGATAAGCTGTATGTAAACAGGTGCCAGCTCAGTGAGCTGAAATCTACGAGGCATTTATTAAAGAAACCAGCCATAGGTACCCTTCCCCGAGACATTACTGACATGTGCTTGCAGGTGCCAGAAACCTTGAGTCCTCTGAGCCATGCTGATTTCTGCCTTCTTCTCATGAGTATCCAGATGTCCCAGTTTGAAGCCAGAGCATAATCCCAACAGACTTTACCCGAGCTAACAGCAACAATGAGAAAACGATTTGGAAATGTGGTAACTATTAAATAAAACATGATTCTTATATTTGATGCTACTGAGTTTTAGATCTAGAAGTAAAGCTTTTTCTAATCAACAGATGTTAGAATCATGTTATCTAACAGTAAAAAAAAAGTGTAATTTAAATTGTATATACCTTCCTTTCTAACCCATTGAGAGGCCTTGCTTGGATCTCTCTGGTTCTTCCATATGTGTTTTATTTCAAAACTAGTAAGGCTGTTTTCCAAGTCACTGGTCCACGTCTCTTGCCACTAGTAGGCTGTGAATAGAGAGTGCATTTTATGAAATTCTGCATGTGTAGGCTCAGTACTCAGGCATTCTTTAATGTTTGTTGAATGAGTCCATGAATTAACTATGAAATCTACTCCCACTCTCCAAACAAGAAGTTATATATTCTTTCAGCAACCACAAAATAAATAGATTTTTGGCTTTCAGCAAGACTGATCAAAAATGGTTTTCACACAAAGGACTGAGATTACCTCCCTTTTTAAAATTTTCCCTTGTTCTAAAGAAAGTGTAAAAAATGGTAAGCCCGAAATATTTCCAGAAGTCCTTATCTTTTAGGTCAGCATTAGATAATATAAACCCTACTCTGAACTGTACATGTGACACATTTAGTTTTGATACCCCTCTGACTCACTGTGAAACCATTCCCCCACCCACCAGTGCATGAAAAATGTCTTCCATGAAACCAAATCCTAGTGCTTGTTTTTGTGCAACATATATCTTCAGGAATATGTGCACGAGGATATGTTATGTGCACTTGTGTTGCTAACCAATACCACAGCTGCAGAATTTTCAAATTTTTGAATGATGACATATCAGAAGAATGGAATTGGTCAGTTTGTGTTGGTATATGCTCAGGTAAAGAGGCTACCATGACTAGAAGACTTGTATCTAAATGTCCCCCCAAAGTCTCATACAGTCATAGGTGGGGAGTTTAAAGGGTGGCTGGATTACAGTAAGAATGTGGATTAAGGGTGTGATGTTGGGGTGAAGGCTGTGACAACCTGGGTTAGAGTGGCACCAATCACAAAGTGTGTGTATCCTGGACGGGATAAAAAGGAGAGGCAGGCTTGCTGTTGCTGCTGCTTCTGCTTTTTCATTGAGTGTTGCTTCAGTGTCTCCTGCTTATTTGCCATGGACTGTTTCTCCTCTGTAATGTGCCTCTGCCAGGCCACCATGCCTTACAACAAGCTAACTATGGACTGAAATCTCTAAAATCTGTGAACTACAATAAACCTTTTGGCTTTTAACTTTAGGTGTTGGGTATTTTGTCTCAGCAATAAGAAAAGTAACTAAGACAATGACTTTCTGGTTTCACTAAGGTCAAAAAGGTTGCTTCTGAATGTCATTCTGCACTGTGGCATCCACAGAAAAATGCTGGCTAGCCAAAAAATGTCATCTGAGTTAACAGTCAAAGGTTATGCTGCTGAGCTAAATCTCTGTCTTTTTTTTTTCTACTAGGGATCCAATTCAGGATGTTGTACTTGCCAAGCACCTAAACTTCACAATGTTTTGTAGGATACGATTAAAATTATCAACCATGGTAAACCACAGTAATGTACATGCCCTAAACATATATCTATTTGCACAGTTCTGTGAGGAGATGACCATATTTTCTTTTACAGCCAAAAGTGATGCAGCATTCTAAAGGCATATCACTAGCCAGAGCTTTGGGGTTTTGTTTTTGTTTTTGTTTTTTGAGACAGGGTCTCACTTTGTAGTTCAGGCTGGCCCTGAGCTCACAATGTAGCCCAGGCAATCCTAGAATTCAGCAATCCTCTTGCCTCTGCCTCCCAAGTGCTGGGATTACAGGCATAAGCCACCAAGCCCGGCATTTGTGGTATGTGGTACTGATTGCTGGTGGGCATGAGCCACCAATCCCGGTATTGTTGTGTGTGATTACCAGGGATTGTACCAGGGACCTTGTGCTTGCTAGGCAGGCACTGGAACCACTGAGGTAAATCTCTGCCCCAAGCCAGAGATTTTGAGTTTCAAGAGTTGCTCCAGAGATTTCTTTAAAAAAAAAAAAAAAAAACATGACTGGAAATACATTTCAGTGACACACAATGAATCTCAAAACTTGCTTATTCATTTGATATACTCAACCTGCTCAGTATATTCAGAGAAGAACAATTGTGCTCAAGTTAGTAGATAAAGTGGCTGCATTCAAAGCCAAAATGGAATTATGGGAACAATGAATGAACATGGAGATTTTTGACATGTTTCAAAATTAGCAAAAATTTTGAAATACAAAATTTTGAAAAAAGCTGAATCATGACCTTCTTTCTTCCAGCTATTGTGTGATCATCCATGCTTCCAAGATAATTTTAACTTTACTTACCAATCATAAATGACCCCTAAATTAAGAATTGATGGATCACTGGGCGTGGTGGCTCACACCTGTAATCCCAGCACTCGGGAGGCAGAAACAGGAGGATTGCTGAGTTCAAGGCTTGCCTAGGCTACATAGTGAGCTCAGAGCCAGCCTGAACTACAAAGCGAGACCCTGTCTCAAAAAAAAAAAAAAAGAATTGATGGATCTGAGGGCTATTTGTAAATAGGCTAACTAAGTCAACATGCCACAAGCAAATAACTACCTGAGACCACAAAGACTACATTTTTAAACTTCTCAAATTAGAAAAAAAACATATACACTATAAAAACAAAGAAATTTGGTCTGAAGTAGATTATAAGGTGGATGATAATGCTACATAAAAAGTTTGAGATGAAGGTAGAGAAAATAGAAGAAACGATGCCCATGAAATGATAAGAAAGGAGGGGATGAAATCATACTAAATATGAAGACCATATTCATTGATTTGCATATTTGAACTATCCTTCTATCCAAAAATGGAGTTATTCATGGTGATGATCCTTTTAAAGTGCTATAGAATTTGATTCTTATTTTCTTGAGAATTCTTGCATCTATGTTCATCAAGGATACTTTCTTTTCTTGGAGAGTCCTTGTCTAACATTGGTACTAAGGTACTACTAGCCTGGAGAAAATGAGTTTGGCAATATTCCCTTGTCTTCACATTTTTAGAAAAATCATGGAATGATTTGTATTAGCATTTGTTTAAATATTTAGAGGAACTGAGATATAAAACCAATGGACATGACATTTTCCTCCCTGGGAGACGTTTTATGATTGATTCAATCTCACTCCTTATTATTGGTCTGTTCAAATTTTCCTACTTCCTTATGATTCAGTCTGCCCACAGGTAACATACTCAATTTTCTTCATGATTCAGGCAAGCCTACATGTAATCCAGTCAGCTTTTACTGTTAAAAGTAAAAGTTGAAAAGTTTTGAGCCAGAGATTTAGCTCAGTGGTTCCAGCACCTGCCTCATAAGCACAAAGCTCCAAGTTCAATCCCCATAACAAAAAAAGGGAAAAAATAAAGTAGAAGAGTTTACCTCTAAGATTGTGAGTAAGACCATCTCTCACCATTTCTTGTGAACATATTACTGAAAATAGCTACAGCAATTTTGCAAGAGAAATAAATATAAGGCATCCTAATAGAAAAAGTATGAGAGGACCTGAGTTCAATCTCCAACACTATAAAAAAGAAATAAATTAAAATGTCTCTGCTCACTTATAACATTAGCTTATAGGGAAAACTCTAACAAATCCACCAAAAACGAACTGTTAACAGTGATAAATTCAGTAAGGCTACAAGATACAAAATTAACATAAAAAATCCAATTGCACTTCAATGCACTAAGAACAAATTGTACCCACAAAATTAAGAAAACCATTCTATTAACTATAACAACAAAAAATAAATAAAATACTTGGTTGTAAATGTAACCAAGGAAGTAAAAGATCTTTATAATAAAACTACAAAGCACTGAAAAGAAATTGAAGAAAATACAAATCAATAGAAAAGAATCGTTTGGAAGAAAATATCACTAAAGTCCATATTGCCCAAACAATCTACAAATTAAACATGATCACTATCAAAATTTCAGTCTCATTCCTCTTAGAAGCAGGAAATCCCCAAATTTGTATGAAACCACAAAGAACCAGAACAGCCAAAGCAATCCTGAGAAAAAAAAAAAGAACAAAGCTCCAGTCATCATGCTACTTAACTTCAAGCTAAGTAATCAAAACAGTATGCTGCTGCCATAAAAACAGACAACTCAAATACTAGAACAGGGTAAAGCCAAGCAACAATCCCATTAATTTGTTGATAAGTGAATTTCAATAAAAGGAGTCACTGGGCAGGGTGCTGCACGCCTCTAATCCCAGTACTCTGGGAGGTGGAGATAGGCGGAACAAAGCTCAAACTCAGTCTGAGTAACATAGCAAGATCTTGTTTCAAAAGATAAATTTTAGGGAGGGTTAGCTCAGTGGTTCCAGTGCCTGCCTCACAAGCACAAGGTCCTGAGTTTGATCCCTGGAAACCACATATGATGCTGGACGTGGAGACTCATGCCCACCAACAATCAACACCTCATACCACAATGCTGGATGTGGTGGCTCACGCCTGTAATCCCAGCACTTGGGAGGCAGAGACAGGAGGATTGCTGAGTTCATGGCAGCTTGCCTGGGCACCATAGTGAGCTCAGGGCCAGCCTGAACTACAAGCAAGACCCTGTCTCAAAAAAAAAAAAAAAAAAAAAAAAAA
>PVIC010041558.1:0-16196 GCA_004025085.1 Thryonomys swinderianus | reverse complement strand
AAAAAAAAAAAAAAAAAAAAAAAAGGATGGTTTAATCAGCCTTAGGGTCCCAAGGGCACTTCATATATTTGAATGCAAAAGCACCTTTGCCTCCTTTGGAGATGGCCAATGCCCACCAAACATCCCTCCCACAGACTCGCTAGTCTGTTTCTGTTCCAATTACAACAGCATGATGTAATTCCCTGTCCCTACAGCTACTCTGAGAAAGTACCAGTAATTCTTACCTTTTCCTAAATGCATTATCTAAATACTGTATTGAAGAGTTAGTCATTGGTGTCTTGGCTTGCCTAATCAACCAGTGCTTGTTCTGAAATTTAGAAGAAAAAAATTTTTAAGACCCAGTCATAATTAAATTATTAGATTCCTAGGTAACAAAAGGATCATTTTATACTTTAGCAGAAATTAAATGAAACCTGTTTAAGTTAGAACCTCTATTCCTTACCCCAAGTACCTAAAAAGGAAGTTCCCTTGTTCCTAGCTTCCCATCCCCTCCCAAAACTGTAAAATGCCTTTATTCCCTTGTTACCATTAATAAGAGACTTCATTCACTGTCACTAGGAAACCAATAGCTAAATAATATTACATTTCTAATTTTTGATTCCATGTCTAGTACAACTACAAATGGGCAAATATTAACTGAACCTTTCTCTAAATTTTGGCAAATAAACCATCATTCTATTGCCCTTTATTTTCCTCCCCAAAATACTGATTATTCTAGCTCTCTAGGGAAAATAATTTATCAGTTTCCTAATACTTCAAGTCCACATTTGGAAAATCTCTCTCATTTAACATGTTTAACAAAAGCATTCCCATATAGCACTTATTCTATCCTGTCTATTCACAAAACTAGTAGTAACCACCTCCAAAATTATGTTCAAGTTATTCTTTAGTTAGAAAGTTTGAGACATACTACGCAACATATTATTTTACTATAAACCCTTTAAACCCAACTGTTAGAGGTCCTGTAACAGAGAGATTTATTTAATCAAAAGTTCAAACTTATTGGTCATGGTAATTTATATTAACTCTTTTGGAACACCAAGTGAAAATAGTCCTGTACTTTAAAACCAATTCACTCAGCTTCAAATCATATTTAAGAAGCACATACCTACAGTATGATAGGTAGTATGTTAGATATGTTTATGTACTTTAATCCTTACAGTCATCACATGAAAGGATTGGTATCTCTTACTTTAGACACAGATAATACAGGAATTAATCACCTTACCCATTTCACTGCCAGAAATCAGTAGTACTGAGTCTAACTTCAACTCATTCTTTGTTTGGTCTTACAAGGAATTATAATTGTACCTTACAGACACAAAGCCTTTGAACCGGGGATCTGCCTACACCCTGCACCAAGGGTAATATAACCTATTAAATAAAGAACACCTTGAGAAGCACAGTTTGGGAGATGGTGGCTTAAGTCTTGAGAAAACAGAATTAATGATGTATGTGAACTGTTTCATTGTTAAAAAGTACTTTTACTTAAATAAGGACTCTCTAGATCTGGATTTGATAGGACTTTTCCCAGGGACCTGTGGTGATCAATGTCTTGGACAGGAAAATATATGGCAATGAAATAACTTATTAGGCAAATCTTAGAAAAAGGTGAAGTTACCTGACATAAATAGCAAGTATTTGGCAATATTTAATCGTGAATTGTGGCCCTTGTACTGATTCAGTTTTCTACTCTCTACGCCTTCTCAACCACATTGTGCTGAGTCACCTCTCTTCTTCCCAAGCCTTGAGCCACTGAGTTATGCAGGGGAGGCTGCTGTGGGCTCAGCTCAGCCCCCAGGTACACATCTCAGCCACTGCCAGGACTTTAGCAGGACAGCCTGAGTGACACCCCTGTACGCAGGGAAGATGCCACTCTCACCCTTCTGTGGACTCTCCAGCTGTTGGTGGGTGTGTGCTGGTAACCTTATCTGTACCTGGGAAGCAGGTTTATCCTGTCTTTTATACTCGCTCCTTTCCCCATACTTATTTCTCTAGTATTATTTCTAAAAGGTCTTGAAAGAAAACTTGCTACATGGCCCAAAGGCCCTCTGACAAGAATATAAAATATACTGAGCACAGCTTAATGCAAAGGTTAGGGGATACTGCCTACCATTCCATGGATGTTGAAATTCTTGTTTCTTGGTGCAAAGACATTCTGGAAAGTCTTCTGGTATTGAGGTGCAGCTGTCCAAGGTGAATGAGGGGCTGGCGTGGAGATCATCATGAAGAATGGCTCAAAGTTAGACTTGTAGTCCAGGAAATCCAGGGAGACATTAGCCTGACACACACACACACGCACACAAAGAACCGTCATCTCTACTCTACCCAATAATTCAGTATTTAATAGACAAATGTCCTGTGGTAGTGAGATGGTCATTTTAGCTATTAATCTTAGCATAAGATCATATTTCATGGTCATGTACAAGCATGCTGTTTAAATAATACATTTGTTTTTCAGGCAATAGCAAAAAAAAAAAAAAAAGCACACCACTGTATTTTAGCTATTGCTGGCCCAGAAATTTAGCTCAGTGGTTCTGGTGCCTGCCTAGCAAGTGCAAGGTCCTGAGTTCCATACCAGTAACCACATACAACAATACTGGGCATGGTGACCCATGCCCACCAGCAATCACATACCACAATGCTGGGTGTGTAATCCCAGCACCTGGGAGGCAGAGGCAGGATGATTGCTGAGTTTGAGGCTTGCCTGGGCTACATAGTGAGTTCAGGGCCAGCCTGAAGTACAAAAGTGAGACCCTGTCTCAAAAAAAAAAAAAAAAAAAAAAAAAAAAAAAAAAAAAAAAAAAGAAAAGAAAAGAAACGAAACTGCTATCTTGATAACTTTCCATGAAAAATCGTTCTCATATTATGTAAAAACAACAGTAGTTTGTCCATTTTAGTCTTTACATTACTGAAGCTTGGAATATATACATCTGTGATGCCTTAGAGAATCAACCTAATTTCAAATAGTGGACTAGATGAAGTTACCTTAACTTTATGAAATTACACAGAAGGTGTCAATTATATCAGTCAAAGTAGCTAAGCTAAATGAGTACTAAACATAAATACGGGGGTTGGGTATGTAGCTCAGTGGTAAAGCACAAACTATGAACAAGGCCGCAGGTTCAATCTCCAGCACCAAAAACAAAATAGAACCCAAAATAGATCAACACCAGAGCTTTACTTCCTATGAACTTAGAGTCTTCATTGCTTATCAATAGATACTTTATGAAAATACCCTACATACCTGCTTTTTTTTCTTTTTTGAGACAGGGTCTCGCTTTGTAGTTCAGGCTAGCTCTGAGCTCACTATGTAGCCCAAGCAAGCCTGGAACTCAGCAATCCTCCTGTCTCTGCCTCCCGAGTGCTGGGATTATAGGCGTGAGCCACCACGCCCGGCCATACCTGCTTTTTCATTTTCTAGTTGATTTACATCATTACTTAGTCCCAATATGAACTCAAGAGATGCTATCTATTTCCTATCAGATTCCCACTCACCTATTTTATTCCAGTCCTATCAGCTTCTCTGTGGTTTCTTGAATATTGAACAGGCACACTCTTATTCGACCAGGGGTCCCACACTTCCCATTCCCTCACTGCAGCACTCTTGCTCCTAATTGGCATAACATACCCTCATCTCCTTCACATTTCTGTTTAAATCTTATCTGGCTCCTTTTCTCTTTTCTGACAGACTCATATCTAAGAAGGCAACAAACATATCCAAATACACACAGCATACCTAAATCTTCTTGCTGTAAGGTTACCTTTCACAGAATCAGACACTGCTTCACTTAAAGCTAAACACCTGTCACGACAGCTACTCAACTACTTAATGAATAAATGTTCTACAGAAGATTTCCATTAAAACACTTCAGGAAAGTCCCAATTCATTTGACTTCACTATTTTTGGTCTCCGTCTGTCAGTCTCATTCTCCAAAGAATCCCATAATCCTGTCCCTCTAGCCACACACAAGGCCTATGAGACTGTTGTCTTAATTTTTAAAGACTGGGGTCAAGCCTGGAAACCCTTACAAAGTAAAACTTGTACAAAGCATTCTCTACAATCTTAAAAATTTGTTCCTAGAATTGTGAGAACATTAGATCTGAGCCTGGCTTATACAAAGAAAAACACCCTCAGGAATTTTTTTTTTTTCTTTTGAGACAGGGTCTCACTTTGTAGTTCAGGCTGGCCCTGAGCTCACTATGTAGCCCAGACAAGCCTGGAACTCAGCAATCCTCCCGTCTCTGCCTCGCGAGTGCTGGGATTACAGGCGTGAGCCACCACACCTGGCACTGTGGTATGTGGTATTGATTGCTGGTGGGCATGAGTCTCCACGCCCAGCATTGTATGTGGTTACTGGACCTTGCGCTTGTGGAGAAGGCACCAGAACCACTGAGCTAAATCTCCAACCCACCCTCAGGGGTTCTTAATCAGCTGGAAATACTCTTTGGCAGTTAGACTGAGTCATTATGCATTTACATTACCCAACACAAATACTACTAGCAGTTTTCTAGGCAAAGTCTTCAATCAAATGTAGCCATACCTGCAAGGACAGAGCTTTATTTATATAGGGCCTCAGCAACTCACCAGGACATCTGTCAAGTAGTCTACACTGTAGTTTTCTCCATGCTTCCGTGCCTTCCCATTGATGGAGAGAGTGTAATTATAGTATTTAGAATTTTTTTCCTATTTAAAAAAGGAAGTAAAATTGGTTATGAAGTCCAAACACAATATGAATTTGTGTATAAGTACTGCATGCTAACCGATTGTGCCATGGAGCCCCCACAATATGCAATCCTAAACCCATGCTGGGTTAAACTGTGTTTAATAAGACATACAAAAGGCATTACTGGATTTCTGATAAGGGCTTTATTCAAGACTTTCAATAATTTATCTTAGTTTCAATAATTTATCTTAGTTTAAAAGTCACAGATGGACCAGGAAGAACAGCAAACTATATCACTAAACTCCATAATGCAGGAAAAATATCTGGAGAGTAGTTGACTCACCAGTTGAAATTTTCTTTTACAGAGATAAATCAGTTAATCCACAGCAAATCCAAAGCAAAAAATGTACGTTGGTATTAAAATTAAATTAGAATTCCAAATATATTTTGCATCATAAGGCTGTGTGTGGTCATCAATAAGGACTTCAACAATCACTCACCAAAGCGTACCAGTAACTCCAGCCTAGAGGAACATGCTCCAGACCACCTGCATCCAGGGACCCATACTGCAAAGAGACAAGCAGGGCGTCAGAGCGCCTCTGACATGACCAGACTGGAAACAGGCAACTGAGAATCTTTAAAAACTAGTGCTTGAAACATACTGGCTGCTCAATTTCCCCAAATACATAAATTAATTTAAAAAAAAGCAAAGAATTCTGCAATCCCAGCAACTTCTTAGGCTGGAATTGGCAAACTATGGCATGAACCAAATCTGGTTTGCCAACTGTTTTGTACAGCTGGCATGCTCAGGTGCTTTTTTCTTTTTTGGTACCGGGGATCAAACTCGGGCCCTGTGCATTCAAGGCTGGCATGGTACCACTTGAGCTAAACCCCCAGCCCCAAGGTGTTTTTTTTTTTAAACCATTTATTAATCAAAAGAAACATATTTTGTGAAATGCGACAGCTATGTGAAATTCCCACTGCAGTGCAGATAGTTTTATGGGAACACAGTCACTGTCATTCACTTCAGGGTAGCTACCCTGCTCTAGAGCTGCATGGCCTGCAAAGCCTAAACCTTTACTGTCTGGCCTGCTACAGAAGAAAATCCATGTGGTCCATCTCCCACGACCAGCTATGATGGTACAGGACAGTCCAACTGAACTTGTGGCTCCTAACAACCAAAATACCCAGACAATGCACTCTCGGGCTATAATTTCAGTTGTCCTTCTGATTAGATCTACCAAGTTAGGTTTCTGATGAGATGAGTAAGTGAGGAGACCACAGCATGCTCCCAACTTTTCTCAACAAGGTTTAATACTGCCCATTTACGGCAGAATTCAATCCCTGGGACTTATGTGCCCATGTGATGACCTTCAAGATGCAAAGTCTCACAAATTCCTTTCCTGACCCACACTTCCAATTCCTTAACCAAGTATCACACTTTCTATTCCTCATGATTCTTTCAAACTGACTCAATGTCCTTCAAACCCAAAAAGTTTCAGATTTCCTTAATTATTGGGGGCTGAGGTACAACAGAAAATTCAAACCAGATATTAAGACCACTAGTGACCACACATATATAGTATGTAAGAAAATGTACATGTTCTTCGTCCTGCGTTCTCAGTTGAACTGTAGAAGCCAATCCTAGGCACACCCAGATACGGTACTTCTTCCTTTAAACCTGGAATTTGACTAAAAGCTAATGCTAATGTGGTAGACTTGGGGTCATGAAACCTGGCTTGACAGGTCAGAGGATCACTCCCTCCAGGTCTACAAGGCCAGCACTCCAGCCTGTCAACCTTTTGTATGAATGGCCTGCCTGTCCCCGGCTCTAGGTACTTTCCCTTCATCATGATCTCTTCACAGTTTGTTTTCACTTTCTGTGTCAGAAAATGTATTAAGCATTGTTATAGTTCAGAAAAGACAGTTAAGAAATATGAGGAGCCTAAGAGGAAAATCTTTCCCTTGGATCCTGACAGAGGAAATGGAAACAAAGATACCATGACAGCCACATGACAAATAGCCTTTTTTTTGAGACAGGGTCTTGCTTTGGAGTTCAGGCTGGCACTGAGCTCACTACGAAGCCCAGGCAAGCCTCGAACTCAGCAATCCTCCTGCCTCTGCCTCCCAAGTGCTGGGATCACAGATGTGAGCCACCACACCTAGCACTGTGGTACATGGTACTGACTGCTGGTGGGCGTGAGTCACCATGCCCAGTATTGTTGTATGTGGTTACTGGGTATTGAACCAGGGACCTTGCCTTTGCTAGGCAGGCACTGGAACCACTGAGCTAAATCTCTGGTCCACAAATAGAAGTCTTCAAGAAAAAAGGGAAAACAGCAGCAGCTTTAGGAGAATTTTTAAATAAATAATGGTAGAACAAGAATAATACAGTATTGGGCCAGAGATTTAGCTCAGTGGTTCCGCCGCCTGCCTAGCAAGTGCAAGGTTCCTGGTTTGATCCTGGTAGCCACATACAATGATAAAATATGTTGGGTGTGGTGACTCATGCCCACCAGCAATCAGTGCCACACCATACAATGCTGGGCATGGTGGCTCATGGAGGCAAAGGCAGGAGGATTGCTGAGTTCAAGGCTTGCCTGGCTCACTTGGTGAGCGCAGGGCCAGCCTGAACTACAAAGCAAGACCCTGTCTCAAAAAAAAAAAAAAAATACAGTATTAAACTCAGTAAGTTCTTTAATGGACAGATTAGAAAAAAATTCCAAGAACCCTTCAACAGGACTCAAACTGATACTAAGGAAAATGCAATTAACAGGAATTATATTAATTCACATTTAAAAAGCTGTGACAAGAAAGAGGAACAGACCAGGTAGCATACCTCATTTAAATATTTCCCTGCAAAAAAGGTTTGGTAACCACACATGGACCTCAGTATTGCTGGGAAAGTATTTGGCTCCTGGGTCTTCTGCCAAGACGTGCTACTGCAGTTTCCCTCCAAAGTGTTGTTAACAACGTGGTGATTATGCGGGTACTTCCCCGTCAGGATACTAGCTCTGCTGGGGCAGCAGAGAGCACTTGGCACATACTACAGAGAAAAGGAGCAAAGACACAGTTGTTTGAGAAAGATAGATTTCTCATCATTTTTAAAGAGAATAAAAGAAGCTACTCAATAGTTTAACTTCAAATTTTCAGTTTCTCGTGGGGTAGATTTTCTTTAAACATCACATATTTCAGAACTACTTCAGGTCACACAGTTGAGACATCAAAGTATGTCAGTCATAAGAAAATAAATTTTCGGGCCGGAGGGTTAGCTCAGTGGTTCCGGCGACTGCCTCGCAAGCACAAGGTCCTGAGTTCAATCCCCAGTAACCACATATAATGCTGGGCGTGGAGACTCACGCCCACCAACAATCAACACTGCATACCACAATGCCGGATGTGGTGGCTCACGCCTGTCATCCCAGCACTCGGGAGGCAGAGACAGGAGGATTGCTGAGTTCGCGGTGGCTTGCCTGGGCACCATAGTGAGCTCAGGGCCAGCCTGAACTACAACGCGAGACCCTGTCTCAAAAAAAAAAAAAAAATTTCCTTTTCAGTTACTTTCCTTCTGCAAATATGCATAATATCATTTGGCAAAGAACTAGTACGTATAATCAAGGAGAAATAACATTTATGTCCAAGGAACACAGTGTAGTGGGAAGAGTCTTAACTAAAGATAATGAACACTATTTGAATCTAATTAAGTAGTACAGGTTCATTTTCAGGTTGATCTGTTCATTTCTTGTATCACCTTATACACTGGACAGATTTTCACTTGTCTACTCTCAACAAACTCTCCCCAGTCATATTTGTACATATTAACCAAGACACTTCATAAAAGTTTATGCTGGCTTACACTCAGCACTAGCATGGAAGGAAATAGCCATTCTAGCACAAGTGCATGCTAAAATTAGACACTGCCCTCTTAAAGATTTAGTGCTAATTTTTTGGTCTTTCACAGTGGATTTTGTTTTTTGATGCTAGGGATTAAAACCAGTGACTCATAAATGCTACATATGAGCTTACCAACTAGCTACACTTCTAGCCTGCACTGGCATTTTTTTTTGAGACAGGGTCTCGCTTTGTAGTTCAGGCTGGCCTTCAGCTCACTGTGTAGCCCAGGCAAGCCTTGAACTCAGCAATCTTCCTGCCTCTGCCTCCCGAGTGCTGGGATTACAGGCTTGAGCCACCAAACCCAGCATCTGTGGTATGAGGTACTGATTGCCAGTGGGTGTGGCCACCATGCCCAGTATTGTTGTAGGTGGTTACCGGGGATTGAACCAATGACCTTGTGCTTGTGAGGCAGGCGCTGGAACCACTGAGCCAAATTCCAGCCCTGCACTGTTTTTTGTTTTGTTTTGTTCTGTTTTGTTTTTAAGACAGGGTCTCGCTTTGTAGTTCAGGCTGACTCTGAGCTCACTATGTAGCCCAGGCAAGCCTTGAACTCAGCAATCCTCCTGCCTCTGCCTCCTGAGTGCTGGGATTACAGGCGTGAGCCATCACGCCTGGCCAGCACTGTGGTATGTGGCATTGATTGCTGGTGGGCGTAAGTCTCCACGCCCAGCATTGTATGTGGTTACCGGGGATCGAACTCAGGACCTTGCACTTGCAAGGCAGGCGCTGGAACCACTGAGCCAACCCTCTGGCCCCCTGCACTGATATTTTTAAATACTAGTGAGGATGAACATTCTCCACATGCAAAGTGATCGTGTTTATGTAAATTGTCTTTTCATGTGATTTGCTCATTTTTATTCCTCCTGGGCTGTTGACTTCCTATTAGAGATCTGAATGAAGGAAAGACTGAGTCACATTACTTCCAAGTTTTATTTTTCGCTTTTTTTTCCTTTTTGACTTGTTTTTATTTCATGTTTTTTTTTTTTTTTGAGACATGATTTCACTATGCAGTTCAAGCAGATTGAACTATGTAGTCTAGGCTGGCCTTGAATTCAGAGCAATCATCCTGCCTCAGCCACGCCCTACTGACTTTTGTTAATTTTTATACCAACAATTCCTAATTCTCTTATTTTTCCCCTTCACACTGATTTCATGGCCACTGGCAGACTGCCTTTACTGTATTTTCCATATCAAGGCAGGGCAGTGACAGGACCACTGAGCCAAATCCCTGGCTCCTGTATTCTCCATATCACGTTGCAGTATTTGGTAGGTCAGTCTCTTCCTTTGAAAATATATTCTTGATAGACTTGGCCTCTGGCATATAAAAATATTTTCCTTTAAGTTGAGGGTTGTAGCTTGGCAGTACAGCAGATGCTTAGCTTGTATGAGGCCTTAGGTTGAGATGCCAGCGCCAAAAATGAAAAAAAAAAAAAACCCAGCACAGAATCACTTGGGTCTAAAAGAGTGTTCCTATGATTCTAATTAGAATAAATATTTTGCTTGTATTCCCCCAGAAAATTACCTGCATGTCTACATAGTATTTTTATTTTGCCAGTTGGTACTGTAACTCTATTTATAGAGGTCTTAGCCATTTCTTGCCACCACCAGCTAGTTATTCCTATAGTCTATATTCTGCTATTATAAAGATCTTTTCTGTCTCCTACTTTTCTAATTCTTTACATGGAAGAAGCACTTTTATTTTTCATTTCCTTTTTTAGACAGGGTCTCACTTTGTAGTTCAGGCTGGCCCTGAGCTCACTATATAGCCCAGGCAAGCCTCGAACTCAGCAATGCTCATGCCTCTGCCTCCCGAGTGCTGGGATGACAGGTGTGAGCCACCGTGCCTGCCACTGTGGTATGCGGTACTGATTGCTGGTGGGCGTGAGTCACAACGCCCAGTATTGCTGTAGGTGGTTACTGGGGATTGAACCAGGGAACTTGTGCTTGCTAGGCAGGCACCAGAACCACTGAGTTAAATCTCTGGCCCTTATTTTTCATTTCTACGTCTAGAGTGTTCTAACAATTCTGTTTTCTAAGTGAGCATCCAAAATAGTGGGAATAATAATTCTGACCTCCTAATAGTTTTATATCTAATTTCCTTAAGATTTATGGCAATGATGAAACAGTGGTAAAAATTAAATGAAAAACATAAAACCTTGTCTCATGCCTAAACACTGCCCTGAGGCTTTCACTTTTAGGTAGAAGGTGTACTAAGCAGAGTAAGGATGTATGCTTCTAACATTTTAGTAAGTTATCAGGAAAGGATGCTAAAATTTCAGAGGACTTGAGATTAATATGCAATTTTCCTTCTTTCAACCACAAATATCTTGTTGGTAGGCAATATAATAACCCCAAACATGTAGTACTTATTTGAAGTTCAGTTGTTACGTTTTACACAAATCAACTCATTTAACTACAATAACCTTGAAATAAATTTTGCTGACTCCATTTACAAATGAGGAAGGCAAGAGCCAGAAAGATTAAGTAACTTACCCAAGGTCACAGAACCAGAAAACAGGCAGACAAAATCTCAAAACCAGGCAATTTGGCTCCAGAGTCTGTTGGGTTGGTTTTCCATTAAGATACCCTCCCATTCCCAGACTACCAAGTAGTGAGTTGAATGAATGTATGGTTCTTGAATTTGAATTGCTAATATTTTATTTTGCTATTACCTTTGTCAGGGTTGGCTACTGGAGATAAATGAACATGTACCATATAATAAGTTACAAGCACAGATACTACTTGACTTTTACAATTTATTTTAAAACCTCTGTGAAAATTTTGAGTTGTAGCACAGACTGGCTTAGAAAATACTTGCATTTAATCTTCAACGACAGGAAGTAATATTTTAATTAAGAGAATTTATAACACATGAAAACCCTCCTTCAGATCAGATATTTACTTAAAAAAGCAACTATAGAGATTATACTTGATTCTCAGAACAGTGTGATTCTTATGATATAAACACAAAAATCAAGCAAGATTTGTATCAAAACTTACAGCACTGGAGAAAGTCATCCCCATTTCTCCAATAAGAGTCTTGGTTTTCTTTAATGGTGTCTGTAATATAAGTAAATATCCATTAAGCATTTTCTTCTAATAAAGTATAATAGACCAAAATTATGTTTTGTTATATGTTACTCAACTTTTTATTCCAAAATAGCTCTACCAACACTAAGCAATAGCCAAGAGAGTGGTATGATCCTGGAGATGAAGCAAATGGGTTTGGTTACAATTGGTTGTATCCTCCCCACAAAGTGCAGATTCACAATGCATGCAGGAAGGAAGCTCATGGGTGACAGCTTTACCAGCAATGCTGATTTCAATGTAATGAAATTTTGGTGCCTTTTCCTTGTTATCAGCCCCCTTTCAAGGCATATAAGGCGGACCCATCTTCATGAATTCACCTTTAGAAGCAGAAATCAAAAAATAATATGAAAGAAGCCTTCTACCTTTTAAGAAAGAAGACAACATTCAGGTTCGAAAGCCAGACAAAGTCTCCAGACTCAGAAACTGAGTTTCATACTCAAACCTCCCACTCAGTGGTGGAGGCCAGACATACCCTCTGAGGCTACCAGCTCTCCCCCTGCATCAGGCCTCACCACTTCTGCGTAAGTACCCAAGCCAGGTGATAGGCAGCTATACTGAATCCTCTCAGGGTAGAGGCTGGTCAGAAATTACTTTGTTTCTCTCCTGGCTTATCTGTTGTTCAAAGTGTAAAATTCTGACAAATACAGAGAATTAACTTCATCCTAGAGGACAAAGTATTTAAATACAAGTAATAGGAATGCTCATAATTTTTGTTCACATTCCATAGCAGAAAACTATCACTGTAGAGGCTCATTTCATTGTATTGTAAGCAGATCATGATTCTGAAATACCTTTGAAATCTAAGAAACACTGAACCCAATTTAAATATATTGTGTGTAATAAGTCCTAAAAAAACTGACAATCCAAATAAATCACTATATTAACAATAAGAACCTCATTTTCAACAATATATAAGTGACTTTTCCCCTTTTTTTTTTTTGAGACAGGGTCTCACTTTGTAGTTCAGGCTGGCTCTGGGCTCACTATGTAGCCCAGGCAACCTTTGAACTCAGCAATCCGCCTGTTTCTGCCTCCCGAGTGCTGGGATGACAGGCGTGAGCCACCATGCCCAGCACTGTGGTATGTGGTATTGATTGCTGGTGGGCGTGAGTCTCCACGCCCAGCATTGTATGTGGTCACCGGGGATCGAACTCAGGACCTTGTGCTTACGAGGCAGGCGCCGGAACCACTGAGCTAACCTTCTGCCCCCCCCCCATTCTTTTATATTAACAGAAAACCTAAGGAAACTATAAACTCAAAAGGACAAGAATTCTAACTCAAGACAAGCTTTGACAATATTACGAGATCCTTAACAGAATCACAGAAAGTACTAGAGCTGCAGAAAACCTGAGCCAATCTTCAGAAGCAACGTCATCAGGTTTCCTCAAAACATCATGAGATGCTGTCCTTAGGAAAGGAGCAGTGGGTTGAATGAAAGAGGGGCTTGATGAGAAATCAAAGTTAGTATTAGGACACTGAGAGAGCAAATAAGAATGTGAGACCTAAGTCAGGAAAAGGCTTACATTAGTTGGCGTAATGAGACTTAATCGTCAAGCTGTCTGATCAATATGTAGACAATTAACAGGTAAACAAATAATCCTTTTAGGTAATGATAAGTGCTAAGAAGAGAAGAAGCCAAGATGCAGTGATTGCACCTGGTGGGAAGAATTACTTTGGGTGGATGGGTGGGTGGGCAGGAAAGACCTCTTTCAGCAGAGATATTTGCTGCCCAGAGTCCCAAGATGAAGAGTCAGTGGGCCAGGATCTGGACGAGCGAGTGTACTTCTAGGCCAAGTGGAGACAAACACAGAGGCTGCACAGGTGAGGCACTGTGAGCAGAGAGAGCCGGCAGGGTAGAGAAGTCCGAAAAGAAAAGGGGGGATGGAGCCAAATGATGATGCAAAGCTGCAGGCGAAATTTGATTCTAGTCTTAGAAAGAAGTTTATATTCACTGCTAATAGTAGCGCAAGGGATAACCATAATCTGTGTTTCATCCAACAGGTCATAGGCAAGAAACTGCAGCGCCAAAAATGTATGAGCTCACACTAACCTAAGTGGACAGGGGCCGGCTAAGTGAAGGCTGCAGACAGTCACTCAGCAGCAGCCAATTGAAAACATCACGATTGTTAAATTGTGACCAGCCTGACACAGCACATTGGGTTAATTAGGATAATGTAAGATTCATCTGCCTCTTGTTACCTATAGTGTTTGCCCAGGTAAACGTCTAGATCTCAGCTGTACTGACTTATACCCAACTTCAGTTACAACCTGCCGCTGGGAACCAAACCGGTGGAGTTCATAAGTCGAGGGTCCACTGAAAATCACACACACACACTCACACACACACACGCACACACTTAGGCATGCACGATTTCCATTTTATTCTAGTCCCAAGAAAAGCAAAAGCATTGGTAATCTCACAAAACTGATTTTACAAAACTGGGCCCAGCAGTTTGAAAGAAATTGAGCTAGGATGTTACCCCACAGGAAAGATAGGAACCTCTGGCCTAGATAGTTTTCAGTTTAGCATTCCATTCAGAGAAAAAAGAGAACTGAGGCATTGTTTTTGAAAAGATGAGGAACAGGCTAGATCCAGGATTAGATGCAATTGCTTTTGTCTGGAGGAAAGAGTTAACTGCTGTGCGCTGGGCAAACCCCTTTCCCGCCTCTTCATGCGAGTTGGGGGTAAAATGTTCCAAAGGTCATAAATTCCAGAACTTTTAAAATACTCTTGAGAAAGAACAGTCACATGACAACACCCGTGGACTGCGGACAGTATCTAATGTTTCAGCCAAGCATTTAATTAGGCTAACTGAATTTTGATTCTTATAAGAAAAAAAAACCCTCAAAAACTCCGAATAGTTGGACAGCTTACCTAGCAGGTTAGTTCATTTGGGCGCTTATTACTCTGACGCCAGGCACAGGCATTCTGCACAGCCACAAATGTAGAGGTGGCCAGGATCTTTATTAAAGGGGCTGAGCTTGGCCTCTTATCCTAATTCTATAGAAAACCAACCAAGGCTTGCGTGCTCTTTCCAGGTCCTACCTGCTCCCCATTGGCTTGACACAATTTAACGGGGGTTCACATGTTTATCTTATGATGTGAACGAAACATTTGCAACCCGTGAAGTCCAGATTGAGAAACACTTTGCAGTGCCTGAATCATACCAGAAAACGAAAGAGTCCTCGGCCCATCAAACCTGCGTATAGGGCCTTGAGCAGCGGGCAGAACCCAAACCCGCCCAGGGTCAAGGCGGCCGGGAAGAAAAAGCGGGAGCACAGAAGGGAAACATAAGAAGCCAGGACCCTGCGGGTCGGCCAGGAGGTGGAGGGGCGGGGCAGAGACAAGAGTTACCATGCCGCCGAGTACTTCGTCCTGGTCGTCGGTGAGGAAGAGCACCACGTTGGGCCTCCGAGAGCCTGCCGCCAGCCCCGGCGCGCCCAGGCAGCCACTCAACAGCAGGAGCAGCAGCGGCGCTGGGTCGCAGGCGGGCAGGCGGCAGAGGCTGCCCCGCCGGGGCCCACCCCGAGCCACAGGGAGAGGCCGCATGGCAACAGTGTCCCGCGTTCCCCCGGAGAGGATGCAGCGACCGCAGGTGACCGAAGGGTCAGAGCTCGCCGAGCTGCCCGGTGAGCAGACGGCGCCGAGCAGGCCCCGCGCTGGGGTCAGGCAGTCGGTCCCTAGGCGCGATCACGATCACGTGAGCCCGAGGCACGGGGCGGGGCACGCCGCACTGTCACGTGACGGTCCATGGGCGGGGCCTCGGCGGGGCGGTGCGGGGAGCAGCCGTAGGAGAACGCGGGACAGCTGCCGGAAAGTGCTGTAACTGGGAGTGTGGCGATCCGGGAGGACCTGTTTCTGAGCGCCTGTCGGAGAGGTTACATTGGAAGAAAGGTGAAAAACAGGAGGGAGTCTGCAAACAGTAGACGATTAAGAGAACCGGAGGAGGAATGTAGCTGTCATACAGGATAAGTTGGTGAATAAAGCCTGAGCTCCACGAGATGTAATTCCCGGGTTAACCAGCGGCTGTTCAGGCCCTTACCTGTAGTCTTTGTCAATTTTCTCAAAATCCTGCGAGGGAGGGCTTAATATTTCGATTTGTATCAGCTGTTACAATTGGAGCTGAATTCCAATTCAGCTAACTTCTTAGCCTGATTGTGTTCTTCAACTGAGATCCTGGTTTCAAACCGTTTTGGAGTAGGTATCTTGGCAGGGTTATTCTAATACAGGATTGCTTAGTGAATTTTTGGGAGCCTTCTTAGAAGACGTTGGAGGGTATGCACTTGAACAAACACAAAATTATGAAGCATGGCCACTCAAAGGCATTATTAAGAAAAAAAAATCAGTGAAACTAGGCGCTCCAGATATTTCTGTGGTAGCTCTGGAACAACTCTACCTTGCCTCTCTGTTGAAGCCCATAAAAACAGATATACCTGTTGAGGGAAATTGTCAAGTTACATCCCTAAGTCAGTGCAACAGTATTTCCTTGCTAGTAGAAAAGTATTTTTAAAAAATTGAACGGAGGCCGGGCATGGTGGCTCACA
>PVIC010041557.1:0-16027 GCA_004025085.1 Thryonomys swinderianus | reverse complement strand
TTGCTAAACTGAAGTGGAGTATAAAGATGTCACCATACAGCCAGGTGTGGTGGCTCATGCCTGTAATCCCAGCACTCGGGAGGCAGAGACAGAAGGACTGCTGAGTTCGCGGCTAGCCTGGACTACATAGTGAGCTCAGAGCCAGCCTGAACTACAAAGCGAGACCCTGTCTCAAAAAAAAAAAAAAAAAAAAGATGTCACCATACTGTCCTCCAAAGATTCATATTTACATTTACCTTGTAAAAGCCCATTTTCCTATATACTAACACCAAGTACTATCAATTTTTTTTTTTGAGACAGGGTTTCACTTTGTAGTTCAGGCTGGCCCTGAGCTCACTATGTAGCCCAGGCAAGCCTCGAACTCAGCAATCCTACTGCCTCTGCCTTGTGAGTGCTGGGATGATGGGCATGAGCCACCCTGCCTGGCATTGTGGTATGTGGTTCTGATTGCTGGTGGGCGTGAGTCACCACACCTAGTATTGTGGTACGTGATTACTGGGGATGGAACCAGGGACCTTGCATTTGCTGGGCAGGCGCCTGAACCACTGAGCTAAATCTTTGGCCCTATAGTTAGTTCACTTGTGTCATTGTGGGATCAACACTTACAAAGGTCCCTTATTCAGTAGAAATTTTGTCCTAGCCACAAGTATCTATGTTAAGGCCAGGTATTCCTCTGGTCCTTTATAATGCCTCTTCCTCTTCTTCTTCTTTTTTTTTTTTTTTTTTTTTTTTTTTTTTTTTTTTTTTTTTTTTTTTTTTTTTTTTTTTTTTTTGAGACAGGGTTTCACTTTGAAGTTTAGGCTGGCTCTGAGCTCACTATGTAACCCAGGCAAGCCTTGAACTCAGCAATTCTCCTGCCTCTGCCACCAAACCCGGCATTTGTTGTATGTGATACTGATTGCTGGTGGGTGCAAATCACCACGCCCAGTATTGTTGTATGTGGTTACCAGGGATCGAACCAGGGACCTTACGCTTTGTAGGCAGGTGCTGGAATCACTGAGCTAAATCTCTGGCTCTAAAATGCCTCTTCTTTTGTCCAAAACCAAGAGTTATCTTTGATATTACACCCTCCATACTGATCAATATGAGCATCAGTGCTAGAAACCAAAAGGCTCCCTCACCCTTCACAATTAGTTAAAAATTGGATCAGACTCAAGCAGTAGTCATTATCAGAGTCCCAGGTCAAGTTTTTTGTTTGTTTGTTTTGAGACAGGGTCTTACTTTGTAGTTCAGGCTGGCCCTGAGCTCACTATGTAGCCCAAGCAAACCTCGAATTTAGCAATCCTCCTGTCTCTGCCTCACGAGTGCTGGGATTACAGGCGTGAACCACCACTCCCGCACTGTGGTATGTGGTATTGATTGCTGGTGGGTATGAGTCACCACACCCAGCATTGTATATGGTTACTGTGGATCAAACTCAGGACTTTGTGCTTGCAAGGCAGGCGCGGGAACCACTGAGCTAAATCTCCAGCCCTTAAGTTTTTTTTGTTGTTGTTGTTGTTGTTTGTTTTTTGTTTTTTTGAGACAGGGTCTTGCTTTGTAGTTCAGGCTGGCCCTGAGCTCACTATGTAGCCCAGGCAAACCTTGAACTCAGCAATCCTCCTGTCTCTGCCTCTGGAGTGCTGGGATTACAGGGGGGACTCACTATGCCCAGAATTGTATGTGGTTACTGGGGATCGAACTCAGGACCTTGAGCTTGTGAGGCAGGCACTGGAACCATTGAGCTAAATCTCTGGCCCCAGGTCAAGTTTTAACATCACTGATTATGTGGATAATACAATATTGTAGCAATTAATGGGAATTCAGCTGCAGTAATCAGCAAGAGTCCAGAACAGAAAAATGTCTGGCCCCAGTCAAGACATCTTCAACTAATTCTCTTTAATATATGGATTGATTGAGGCAGTGTGACCCACAGGAAGAGATAAGAGAAATCAAAAGAAAGAGGTACCAGGCCGGAGATTTAGCTCAGTGGTTCTGGCGCCTGCCTTGCAAGCGCAAGGTCCTGAGTTCGATCCCAGTAACCACATACAATGCTGGGTGTGGAGACTCATGCCCACCAGCAATCAATACCACATACCACAGTGCCAGGCGTGGTGGCTCACGCCTGTAATCCCAGCACTCGTGAGGCAGAGACAGGAGGGTTGCTGAGTCTGAGGTTTGCTTGGACTACATAGTGAGCTCAGGGCTATCCTGAACTACAAAGTGAGACCCTGTCTCAAAAAAAAAAAAAAAGAGAGAGAGAGGTACCGACTCTAGTACTTCTGGGAAGGAATGTCAAGTTGTATTTTCCAAGGAACCAGAACTTGAGGTTCAAAGGGCCTTTCCTATCTTCTGTGTGCCCTTCTTTCCTTCCTTCTTTCTCTACCCCCTCACTCTCTTTCTTGCAGTCTGACTATGGGGATTAAAATATACTGGGGATTTAATTTCTGTAATTACTTCGAAGACCATCTGTGCCCTGCTTTGATGTGTGAGCTCCTGCTCTGGCCTGGAAACCATGTGATGATGTGCCAAGCCTTCCTTTCTGCAACCTTCCTTATTCCCCATCCCCTACCATCTGGCTATGGGATCACTTCTGTGGGGGAGTAAGACTAGGGGACGGAGCTCTAAACAGAAATCCTCCTACCCTATTGTGTCCTTGATACCCTGGGGACTGGCAATCATCAGAGGGCCAATTTGACATCAGTCACTCCCGGCCACCAACCAATATCCACAAGCTGCATCTGGGTGGAAACCTACTGCAGCTGAAGGAGTGAAGTGTTTTCCTCCCTCGCAGAGATGTTTGCAGCTTTATCTCCCTTTAGCAGATACGACTTAAACTCAAGGCTGAGTCATCAGGATGAGCACAGGAATATTTTTGTTGTGTTTCAATACAAGTTAATGACGTTATAGCAGAATTCTGATAAAGATGGCATGTTGATCCAG
The DNA here is from genome assembly GCA_004025085.1 of Thryonomys swinderianus. NCBI lineage: Eukaryota > Metazoa > Chordata > Mammalia > Rodentia > Thryonomyidae > Thryonomys > Thryonomys swinderianus. Next base: position 13,105 of record PVIC010041557.1, on the reverse strand, counting down.
TTAAAATGCATTCTGTGTAATGAAAAATTATGAACAAAAGTGAATTTTTGGTGGGAGGGTTGTTTGTTTTTTGGTACTGGCAATCAAATTCAGGACCTTGCACTTGCCAGGCAGTCACTGGAAACACTGAGCTAAATCTCTGGTCCAAAAGTGGATTTTTAAAAAAATCTCTATTTACCTCCTAAAATGAGGCAGAATAATTGTGGGCTGTTGATTGTAGGTGTGTTCCATCACACCTAGTTTATTTATATTTTTTTCCATTGAACAGCAATTACCTTTCAACTTCATTTACCCTGCACTTTTCCAAGAATTTGAGGAAAAAACTAGAATGAAGAGATGGACCTGGTGACACAGGCCTGCAACCTGAGCTGTCCAGAGATGGAAGCAGAAGGAACATTTTGGATTCCATACCAGCTGGGGCTAATAGTGGTGTCCAGGCTAGACTGAACTACATAGAAGATCCTTTCTAAAAAGAAAGCAAGAAAGAAGGAAAGAAGGAAAAGGAAAGAAGCTAAAGAGCTGATGGAAGGCAGGGGAAGAAGCAGAAGGTTGCTTTGAATGGTAAACTGTTTTTCTCATCAGCATCTTTCTTGTATGTCACTGTTTACCATCCCAGCTATTTTTCTGGCTGATTTCCAGCCCATCTCTTCCTCTGCAGAGATCCAAGTACCCTTCTCAGCCTCTGGGTGTGGTGGTACATGCCTCCCAGCACTCAGGTGCTGGAATCTCAGGACTCAGGAGGCTAAAGCAGAAGGACTGCAGTGAGTTTGACTTTGAGGCACCCTGGGTTACATAGTTCAAGTTCAGCCTGAACTATAGCTTGGGACTTTGTCTCCAATGCCCTCCCTAAAAGACCCAAAAACAACAGTATTAAAAAAATTTAGATGTTCCTGTTTACTGAAATAAGCCTCACCTCTTAGTTCAGAGGTCCTAGCCAGTCTGTGTACAAAGTCCAATAAGTAAGGCCTTGCTACTCTCTGTGATTAACACAGATGTCACCACTTGCTGGGTGTTGTGGTATATGCCTGTAATCCCAGCACTGGGAGGCTGAGGCTGACAGATCTCTAGTTGGATTCCTAATCAGCCTGCAAAAATTTCAGGCTGACCTTTAATTCATTATGTAGTCCAAGCTAGTCTCAAATTTGAGATGATCCTCTTAAATCACTTAATTACCCAGGCTGAGCTCAAATTTGTGATCTGCCTGCCTCAACATCCCAGAGTGCTGGATTACAGTAATGTCCCCTACCCTACCCAGGGAAAACTGAGGGATAGTGGAAATTTAGTCTTCTGGTTTATATAATAGCATAATGTAAAGTAAGAGCTACATATACAGATATTTCTTGATTTATGACTAAGTTAAACACAGGCAAATCTACCATTGGAAATACAATGATTCCAAACATCATTTAGTACACATACCTTACAGAAGATCAGCGTTTAACAACACAGTAACACTATAGAGTATAATGGTCACTTGGCTCAGCAAGAACCCTGCCCAGAATCACAAGAGAGAACTGTACTATGTCACTAGTTCAGGAAAAGATCAAGATTTAAAGTATGTTTTTGCTTGTTTGTTTGAGAAACAGTCTCACTATGTAGTCCAGGCTGCCCTTGAACTCATGATGATCCTCTTGCCTCGGCCTCTCCAAGTGCTAGGATCACAGGTATATGGTACTATGCCCAGCTGAATTATGGTTTCTACTGAACAAGTATTGTGTTCACACCACTGGAAAGCCAAAAAGTACAAGTCAAACCATTGAAAGTCATGGGCCATCTATACTGGTCTTTGACCTTGATTCCTGACAGAGCATCTGAGACCTTTCAATTTCCTGAGTGTTAGCAGATTCTAACAGAGAGCTCTTAAGTCCTTTGGAATGTCCTGAGTAATAGGAGTACTTTTGTCTGAAAGAGGTGTCTTTCAGGGGGTTTCTGGATCCTTATTGTTGACCAGAAAGATCAAACAATGGTTAGACAGTTGAAATTTCACCTAACTTACATTTTCCAGAACAGAGGACTGCAAATGCAGTTGAAAATCAGTTATGCATATATGCTGAAGCCTCCATAAAAGTGTGAGTTTGAAAAGCTCACTCCAAAAGTGTGAGTTTGAAAAGCTTTGGGTTGGGAAGATGAAGCACTCCAATTATATATGGACAGAAGCTCCCATGCTGGGACCCCCCAGACCTTGCCTATATTTGCCTTTTTTTGAAACAGAGTCTCACTTTGTAGTTCACAGGTAAGGCTCACTATGTAGAGCAGGCAAGCCTCGAGAACTCAGCAATCCTCCTGCCTCTGCCTTTCCTTCCTGAATGCTGGGAATACCACCAGCATTGTGGTATGTGGTTCTGATTGCTGGTGGGTATGAGTCACCACACCTGGTATTATTGTATGTGATTACTGGGATCAAATTCAGGACCTTGAATTTGCTAGGCAGGTGCCCCAACCACTGACTTAATCTCTGGCCCTTTTTTTTTTTTAGTTTTTTGAGACAGGGTCTCACTTTGTAATTCAGGCTGGCCCTGAACTCACTATGTAGCCCAGGCAAGCCTCGAACTCTTAGCAGTCCTTCTGCCTCTGCCTCCCGAGTGCTGGAATTGCAGTTCTGCGCCACCACACCTGGACCTGTGATATGTGGTACTGGGGATCATATTTGGAACCTTGTCAGGTAGATGCCAGAACCACTGAGCTAAATCCCTGGTCTTCTTTTTGTTTTGTTTTGCAGTTCTGGAAATTGAATCCAGAACCTTGTATCTGCTAGGTAAGTCTGTTGTGACAAAGCCGAACAGCTTAGAGGTACAGCCAAGTGTTATAGCTATAACAATTTAAAGACTCAAGAATCTGAAAGTTGCTTGAAGAGATTGAGAAAAAACTTTTATTAGCTGGATGGCTCAGAGTTTCCCTGCACCTAATTCTGAGCACTGAGCTGCAGTGAAAGTTAGTTTATATACAGTTGGAGAGAGGAAGTTGAGGGGAATTTTCTTTTTTTTTGGGGGGGAGACAGGGTCTCGCTTTGTAGTTCAGGCTGGCCCTGAGCTTGCTATGTAGCCCAGGCAAGCCTCAAACTCAGCAATCCTGTCTCTGCCTCCCCAGTGCTGGGATTACAGGTGTGAGCCACCACACCCAGCACTGTGGTATGTGGTATTGATTGCTGGTGGGCCTAGCATTGTATGTGGTTACCAGAATTGAACTCAGGACCTTGTGCTTGGGAAGCAGGCGCTGGAACCACTGAGCTAAATCTCTGGCCCTCTACATACATAATTTTTTTTTTTTGAGACAGGGTCTCGCTTTGTAGTTCAGGCTGGCTCTGAGCTCACTATGTAGTCCAGGCAAGCCTTGAACTCAGCAATCCTCCTGCCTCTGCCTCCTGAGTACTGGGATTACAGGCATGAGCCACCATGCCTGGCACTGTGGAATGTGGCATTGATGGCTGGTGGGCATGAGTCACCACGCCCAGCACTGTACGTAGTTACCGGGATTGAACTCAGTACCTTGCGTGGCAGGCACTGGAACCACTGAGCTAAATCTCCAGCCCCGGAAGTTGAGGGAAACTTTTAGAGTAAAGACAGCTAGACATGGGAAATTTAGGTAAAAACATCAGGACCTTGTCGGGCGTGGTGGCTCACGCCTGTAATCCCAGCACTCGGGAGGCAGAGACAGGAGGATTGCTGAGTTCGCGGCAGCTTGCCTGGGCACCATAGTGAGCTCAGGGCCAGCCTGAACTACAAAGCAAGACCCTGTCTCAAAAAGCAAAAAAAAAAAAAAAAAAAAAAAAAAAAAAAAAAAATCAGGACCTTGTGCTTGTCAGGAAGGCAGATGGCATCACTGAGCTACATCCCTGGACCAGCCCTTTGAGTTTTGAGTTTTGAAGTGGGACTCCATATCGATCATCTGGGCGGTATCTAGTCTGGGCCAGCCAGTGAGACGGTATTGTTAAGAGCCTGAGTTGACCCATGTTCTGAGATGTTTGAGGGGAAGGTATAAGACTAAAGTGAAGTTATAGTCAGAGGGCGATAGATGTCCCAGTGCCTTGGAAGGTTCTGAAACAGCAGAGAAGCAGAGACCCTCTGGAGGGAAGGGCCAGTTGATTCTGAGGAGGACTGGAAGGTAAGCCTAATGTCAGTAGAAACAGGACCAAATATGGGTCTGTGTGTTGTGGCCTGACTTTTCCTGTAGAAGAAGTTCTCTTTGAGTAAGTGGCAACCTTAGTGGAAGGAAGATTTTAAGGATCTATAGTAGGAGGACAGGGTGATGTGGAAAAATCCCCAAATCTGGGTTGAGTCAGGGCTGGCCTCCTTGGAAGCTGAGGAAACAGAAAGGCATAATCAGCAGTCTTCTATTAGAGTGGGGCAGGACAGGTTCAACAAGGCATAGACCAACTAACTCTAGAGGGTTAGAGAGGTACGGGGTAGTAGATCTGGGCCATCAAGTCTGAAGACTGTCACCATGGGAACCAACAGTAATATTAATTTACTGGTGCTGGCCAATATCAATTACATCAGCAGGGATTAACAGCTTTAAAGCAGCAAGGGAATATTGGTGAAACACCCTGTACTGATGATAAAGACTAAGGTTAGAAGATTGTTATGGATAGTTGTCCAGTCTGTTGGGGTAACAGTAGCAAGACCCCCAGTAAAAATTAAGATAAGCAATCCAAGGAGGCCTAGAAATCATGGAATGACAATGGTCTATCCAGTGATTTAAGGCGTCCTGTGAACAGTGTTCTCAGGCTTCAACTGTGCATAAACTAGTCAGGTCCTGTTGTGAATAGAGCAGTACTGTTGTCTGCTGCTGATGTCTCCAAGGTCAGGATGAGTCCTGAGGTCTTTTATCTGAGATGAGCCCTGAGGGGATTCTTAGGCTCTGAGTGTGTAGCCCTGGTGTCTGAGACCTCTGCAGGGTGGGTTTTTTTCTACTCAGGTGTGATGGACCCATAAAGTGATACTTGTGACTTTGACAGCAGTGGGAGTACCAAGCACAGCGGCATAAGCTGGAAGGGTATCTTTTTCCACTCTTAACCCACACTGAATTTTCTAGATTACCCATAGGGATTTTCTTTTTCAGAAATAGTTTAATTAATCTTTGAAAAGATTTTGCTTAATGTTCGTCTCTCAGTTATCTAATGTCTTCCCTAAAATGTCTAGTGATTGGGGGGGTTTTCCTAACATTATGTCATAAGGAGAATAACTTGAGTGTCTGGGTGTGTACTTGACTCAGCAAGGCCAGAGGTAACATATCTGGTCACTCTACTCCTGTTTCTTGGGAATACTTAGCTAAGATGTTTTTGTTTTTTTCTTACATATTTTTTATTTGAATCTTTATTGGTACCTTATATATACACATCATGATCACACTCAATATTGGGAATTTGCATCAGTATATGACACAATTCAATTCTCATTTTTCCCATTCTCCTACCTACCCTATAATCCCCTGCTCCTTATATACATAAGCTTTGTTTCCCTTCTTTTTTTATTACCATCACATTTTTTTCTTTCCCCTTGTTACTTACCCCTATACCCCATTTCCCTTTGAATATTTTCTATTTCACAATATCTACCTTATATTCTAGAGCTCATTTACCTACTCAGCTAAGATGGTTTAAAAAGTTTAATTCAATCACCCTACTCTCCTTGACCTTTGTGGTCTATAGGCTGTGTGTAGATTCCACTTAATCTTTAGCATACCAGTGAGGCCTTGGACCGGCTCAGCCACAAAGACAGGGCCATTGTCGCTTTTTTTTTTTTTTTTTTTTTTGAGACAGGGTCTCGCTTTGTAGTTCAGGCTGGCTCTGAGCTCACTATGTAGCCCAGGCAAGCCTCGAACTCAGCAATCCTCCTGCCTCTGCCTCCCGAGTGCTGGGATTACAGGTGTGAGCCACCACACCTGGCATTGTGGTACGTGGTATTGATTGCTGGTGGGCTTGAGTCTCCACGCCCAGCATTGTATGTGGTTACGAGAGATCGAACTCAGGACCTTGCGCTTGCAAGGCAGGCGCCGGAACCACTGAGCTAACCCTCCAGCCCTGTCGCTTTTTTTTTTTTGTTTTTTGAGACAGGGTCTCAGTGAGTTCAGGCAAGCCTCGAACTCAGCAGTCCTCCTTCCTCTGCCTCCTGAGTGCTGGGATTACAGGCATGAGCCACCATGCCCAGCCAGATATTTTAAAAGTTTTTGAGACAGGGTCTTTCTTTGTAGTTAAGGCTGGCTCTGAACTCACTATGTAGTTCAGGGTAGCCTTGATCTCACAGCAATTCTCCTGCCTCTGCCTCCTGAGTGCTGGGATTACAGACATGAGCCACCATGCCTGGCACTGTGGTATGTGATACTGGGGATTGAACTTGGGACCTTGTGCTTGCAAGGCAGATGCCAAAAACCATTGAGCTAAATCTCCAGCCCCCCACCCCCATTGTGACTTTCAATTGACAAGGGGAGTCCATATTGGGGAATTAATCTCTGAGGAGGAGCTGAACAACTTCCTGGGCCTTTTCTGACCTGGTTGGTTAGGCTTCAACTCATCCAGAGTAAATAAAGACTGTTACAATAGGTATTTGTGCCCAAAACTGAGTTTAATCTCAGTAAAGTGTATTTGTATGTCTTCAAATGAAGATGTTCCTATATTCTGAATTCCTAGAGATGGCAGCAGTTGCTGGAGAAGATTGTTATGAGCACAGGTCTTATATCTATGGCAGATTGTGGCCCAGAGTGAGGGGAGTCTTGCAGTATAGTAATATCCCTTTAAGAGATTTTCTAAGTTTTGTTTTTCCTATGCTGGTCTTTTTACGAATGTCTAAGATAAAAAGGGAAGCACTCTAAAATGGGATAAAGATTCTGCTATCTGGTAAGGTGTAGAGGCCTGATCCCATCCTGAGGGCTGGCTGTTTTTGGATGATGTATTTTCTTCTGGTGAACAGCAGCCAGGACTGTTTTGTGCATCAGGATGTATAAATAGTGATTCAAGACAGTCCAGAGGTAAAATTTTATAAACTTTCATGTAGGCCTTGTAGGCCCAGTTTCTAGTTATCTGATATGATCATCTTTGAAAGTCTATAAGGGCAGGGATTTAGTTCAGTGGCATTGCACCTGCCTCACAAGTACAAGTCCTAAGTTTGATCTCCAGAACCGGAAAAAGAAAAGAAAACCTGTAATGGTGCAAGGACACTGGGTCTGGTTTTGTTTGGGTTTCTTTAGCCCAATTGGTTTCCTTCTGTGATAAAGTCTTGTTCTTTCTGGTGTCCTTGGCCCTGCACGATGGCCACATTTTTGGGCTCCCAGATTGCTTCTAGAAATTGGAGTATCTATTTTATTTCAATTTATTTTCCCCCTGCTGTTAGAAGTCCTCTTTTTTTGTATATTGTCCTGTGAACATGAACTGTGGCAAAGGCATACTTTGAGTCAGAATAAATACAAGAGCCAGTGATAGAGGTCCATGCAGTGGCTCAAAGAAATAAGGCACTGGCAGAGAATCTTCTTCTGATGGACCCTGATGAATTGGCCTTTTTGGTGTCCTGGAGAGGTGGCCATAACTTTGTGCTATGAAAATCTGACCCTGTCCCTTCCTACTAATGAAGAATCAGAGCCAGAATGGTAGGTGATGAGCAACTTCTAGCTGAGAATTGATATCGGTGAACTGATTGGGTGACCTGCCTTGTTGGTGACAACACTGTAGGCTGTTTGCACAGTCTGGATATTCACAGTTCCTTTAGGGGGCCAGCCTACATTAAATGGGGGCAAATCTTTTACACAAAGGGCCCACAACCTTGCAGACTTCAGTTTAATTACACATTTTTCATTAAATCCCTTCCTAAATTTTTTTTTTTGGTGCCAGAACCACTGATCTAAATCTCAAGACCCCCTTCCTAAAATTTTTGACCATGTAGTAGTCTAAGACAGTGAGTTTTCTAAGTTGTTATCCCTGATGTGTGTAGTGCTCTTGAATGGTACTGCAACAGACAAAGGTATGCCCCAGTGGAGACCACACAGGTGTCCACCTGGCTGTGATCTTTGCAGGACCCTGGGTACGTTTTGGCGAGGGTATATGAGTCATTCCCCTCCTGGTCAGCCTCCTATTACAGAAGGTGAGTACCATATGGTGTACGTGCCTCCACTGAACCACAGACTCCATCAGACTCCATAGCCAAGGCCGTAGAGCTACACAGAACAGTCATTGAAGACAGTGCCTGTCTACACTTAAATACATGTTCCATCCCCTCCTTAGGGAAGTCCCTGAGTTCTCTGATTTGAGACTTAGAGGTGATCAGGGACAGGCCTGACTGGGTTGTACCTTATCCTGAAGTCCTATAGGGTTTTTAGTTCACCTCTTCTTCTGTGTCTAGTCAGAAGTAAATGTGGCTATTGGTTAACCTCACCTGATTAGGAAGGAAGTGCTGAACAGGGTGGAAGTGTGTTAATCTCATTCTTCAGAGAGAGTTCCTGGCAACCACTCTCTGACTCCAAACAGGTGTCTCAAAGGGCCAGTGGGATTGGATTCCTGGTGAAGGAACCAAAAGTTGTGGAACAGCTCAGTGTTACAGCCAAGCTTTACAGATCTGTGTTACAGCTCCAGCAATTTGAAGTCTCAAGAATCTGAAAGTTACTCGGAGAGATAGAGAAAACCTTTTATAAGTCAAATGGTGCAGAGGAGTTTGGCCACAACAAATTCTGAGCAGTGAATTGCAGTGAGAGTCTATTTATGTATTGTTGAGGAAGGGAAACTGAGAGGACCCTTTCAGAATGGAGCTAGAAGTGGGAAATTTGGGTAAAAACATCAGGTACTACCAGTTACACTGTTTGAACAATACACTTTGATACATTGGATGGAAACACCTTGTAGCCCAAATGGCTACATTTCTGTGACAAAAACACTATGAAAAAAAAAAAAACATGGGGGCAAGACAAAGCTGGCCCTACCGTGCATTATTGCTTCACCATATCCATTACCACTGAGCTGCAGGACTGGAGATTGAACACAAGAGAGCTCTACCACTGAGCTATGTCCCTCAGCTCATTCATTCATTCATTCATTCATTTAGAGACAAGGTCTCACTTTGTAGTTCAGGCTGGCCCTGAGCTCGCTATGTAGCTCAGGCAACCCTTGAACTCAGCAATCCTGCCGCCTCTGGCTCCTGAGTGCTGGGATTATAGGTGTGAGCCACCAAACCTGGCACTGTGGTATGTGGTACTGATTGCCAGTGGGTGGGAGCCACCACCCTTGGTATTGTTGTATGTGGTTACCAGGGATCGAACCAGGGAACTTGCGTTTGCTAGGCAGGCGCCAGAACCACTGAGCTAAATCTCCGGCCCCAACAATTTCTATTTTTCATTTTGATTTTTAAATTATGTTTGTGGTATAAGAGATGGAATCCAGGCCCTCATGCATGTCAGGCTAGTACTCCACCCTTGAGCCCTGTCCCTAGCCCTTATATTTTATTTATTTATTTATTTGTGGTACTGGGGATCAAACTCGGGTCCTTGTGTGTCCCAGGTTGGCATGGTACCACTTGAGCTAAATCCCCAGCTATTTTATTTTTTAAAACTTATTTATTTATTTAATATTTATTTATTTATTGAGACATAATCTCTTTAGTAGGTCAGCCTGTCCTTGAACTCACTATATAGCCCAGGGTGGCCATGAGCTCTCAGTGATTTCCCTGTCTCAGTCTCCCAAGTGCCAAGTTTATACATATGTGCCACCATGCCTGATCCTTCTATTTTATTTTGAGACAGAGATTCACTGAATTTGTCCAGGCTGGCCCCAAACCAGAAGTCTTTCTGTTTCAGCCTCTGGAATAGTGGACGTTACAGTCCTTTACCATTGTACCTGGTTCTGGCTCTTTTAAAATTTTTATTTTGGGATAAGGTTTCACTAAATTGGCTAAACTGGCCTCAAACTTGTGACCTTCTTTTAGCTTTCTGAGCAGGTGGGATTACAGGTATTTACCACCACATGCAGATAAAGTATGAATTTTGAAGGCAGGATTTTTTTTTTTTTTTTTTTTTTTGCTTTTTGTAGACAGGGTCTCTTTTTGTAGTTCAGGCTGGCCCTGAGCTCACTATGGTGCTCAGGCAAGCCGCCACGAATTCAGCAATCCTCCTGTCTCTGCCTCCCGAGTGCTGGGATTACAGGCGTGAGCCACCACGTCCGGCATTGTGAAGGCAGGATTTTGATGTGAGTTCAAATTCTGGGTAGGTTGTTCAGTTTTTATTTAGTATTGGGGCAAATTATAACACTCCTCTGAGATTTTCTCTGTGATATTAACATTTACCACATGGGTTTATTATGAGGACTAAATGAAATTATGTATATGTATGCCAAATCTGTGCTAGGTTGTGGTAAAATCTGTTGCTTTTTTCCCCTTCTCGTATCTAATTTCTCTTTTTCTAGTAGCTTTTTTTTTTAATTCAGGGAATTACAATTCCCTCTCTATATTCTAATGATAGAACTGTCTGTCAGATGTCTTGCTGCCCTGGCCAAGTGGCATGTGACCTATGTTAGGTCAGTCAGATCCTTGTTTCCTGTTACTTGAATTCTTTTCAGAGTGAAATAGAGATGCAAAATTGTTAGAAATGATTCAAGCTAAGTATTATCCTGATGACCCAGTAGTCCTTCCCAAAAATTAAATTAACTATTTTGGTACTGAGAATTGAAGCCCTAGACTTCTGTGTTAGCTACATCCTTATTCTTTATTTTAGATTTTAATTTGAGGCAGGATCTTGCTAAATTGCCCAGGATGGGCTCAAGCTTGTGATCCTACTGCCTTAGGCTCTTAAAGTGTTGTAACCACAGTAATGCACCACCACACCCCACTTAATCCAGTAGTTCTTGCTTATTTTTATTTGTTAATATATACATATTCTTGCAGTGTTGAGAATCAAACCTAGAGCCCTTACACATGCTAGGTAAGTGCTCTACCACTGAGCCACATTTCAGCCCAATTCTTATCTATTTTATTTTTTTAAATTTTATTTATTTAGGTAATGGGGGATCAAAATCAGAACCTAGAGCTTGCAAGGCAGGCACTGTGCCAGAGCTAAATCCCTATCACTTCTTATCTATTTTCTAGATAGTTTAGCTATTCTGTCAAGACTTTGAGCACTTCCATGTTCTTCCAATAAATTTCTTTTCTTTTTTTATTGATACATTTTATTGGTACATTATATATACACATCTCAAATACACTCCACACTGAGAATTTGTACTAGTATATGACATAATTCTAATTTTCCCCTTCCCTACGCACCCTCCCCTATATACACAAGTTTGTTTCCTTTCTTACCATCAATTTTTTTCCTCATTATTTACCCCTAAACCCCATTTCCCTTTGAATATTTACTATTTCACAATATCAATCATGCATTCTAGAACACCTTTACAACTTCAGTTTCTCATACCAGAGAAAAGATATGATATTTACACATCTATGGAAATTTCTTTTCTTTCTATCAAATTATCCTCAGTCTAATTCTATTATTTGGTGTTAGAGAATATGCCATTCCCAAATACACAACCTTTTTGGGCATGTGTTTGCTGTCTTTTTTTTTTTTTTTTTTTTAGACAGGGTCTTGCTTTGTAGTTCAGGCTGGCCCTGAGCTCACTATGTAGCCCAGTTAAGCCTCGGGCTCACAGCAATCCTTCTGCCTCTGCGTCGTGAGCTCTGGGATTACAGATGTGAGGCACCACGTCCAGCACTGTGGTGTGTAGTTACTGGGGATGGAACTAGGGACGTTGTGCTTGCAAGGCAGATGCCAGAACCACTGAGCTAAATCCCTGCCCCCCCCCCTTTTTAGTCAGGGTCTTTGTTTGTAGTTCAGGCTGGCCCTGAGCTCATTATGTCCAGGCAAGCCTCAAACTCAGCAATTCTGCCTCTGCCTCTCGAGTGCTGGGATTACAGGCGTGAGCCACCATGCACAGCACTGTGGTATGTGGTACTGATTGCTGGTGAGAGAGAGGGAAAACACCCAGTCTTGTTGAGCTAGATCTCTGGCCCTGTGTATAGATTTTTTTTTTTTTTTTGCATTTTGAGAAAAGGTCTCGCTTTGTATTTCAGGCTGGCCCTGAGCTCACTATGGTGCCCAGGCAATCCGCCGCGAACTCAGCAATCCTCCTGTCTCTGCCTCCCAAGTACTGGGATTACAGATGTGAGCCACCACACCTGGCATTGTGGTATGCGGCGTTGATTATTGGTGGGCGTGTCTCCACGCCCAGCATTATATGTGGTTACCGGGGATCGAACTCAGGACCTTGCGCTTGCGAGGCAGCTGCCAGAACCACTGAGCTAACCCTCCGGCCCCTGTGTAGAGATTTTTATATACATGTAGGCTGTCTCTCTCTCTCTCTCTCTGCAAGTTAACTCCCCATTGCAGTGATTGTCTGATAGTGTTTGCTAATCTTGTACACAGTGTGGTAAATCATTAGCTACACTCCTTCCCAGTGAATAGAACAAGGGGGGTGGTGTGCTTGGTCTGCCGCATATGTATGCTGTTCAACCTGTGTGTGTGCACAGGTGATGTAGATGTGAGCATCCGTGAAGAACAGAGCTACTATTCTCAGCAGGCCAAATGCTCACATTAAACAATTGATGAGTGTTATTGTGTTTTTTTAATTGAATTCTTTATTGGTACAATTTATATACATCTCAAAATCACATATAACATTGGGGAATTTGTACCAGTATATGACACAAGTTAATTCTCATTTTTACCCATATCCCTACCCACCCACATCTCCTTCCCCCTTTATACATGCTCTTTTATTTTCTTTCTGTATGTGTGGTTTTTTTTTTGAGACAGGGTCTCGCTTTGTAGTTCAGGCTGGCCCTGAGCTCACTGTGTAACCCAGGCTAGCCTCGAACTCAGCAATCCTCCTGCCTCTGCCTCCCAAGTGCTGGGATTACAGGTGTGAGCCACTATATCCGGTATTATTATATGTGATTATCGGGATCGAACTCAGTACCTGTGCTCGCTAGGCAGGCACCAGAACCACTGAGCTAAATCTCCAGCCCCTGTGGGTTTTTTTGGTTGTTGTTTTCCTGTCCAATTACTATTTCTGTTATGGAAGACAAAAGCATTTCCATTTGAACAGTTTGTCAGCTTTTTTTTTTTTTTTTTTTTTTTT
>PVIC010041556.1:0-16162 GCA_004025085.1 Thryonomys swinderianus | reverse complement strand
AAAAAGTGAAAATAAAAGGAAAAAAATGGAAACAAAGCTTTTGTCCATAGGGAGGTGAGGGGGATGGGGAGAGTGAAAAAAAGAGGCGGGAGGTGCCATGCATAGGTGCTAATTCCCTGTGATGAGTGTTATCATTATGTACGCCTGAAGTACACCAATAAACATCTTGCTATTAAAAGAAAAGGAATTAAAAAACCAATTCAGATCCAAAAAGAAGAAACAATTCTTCATTTGGGAACAGTAAAAACTAAGATTAGCACAAATCAAACCTAGATTTAATCTAATTCCATCATCCTTCTGCTAATTTTCCTTGAGAAGGCTGCTAGCAATTGGCAGAACAGATGAACTGATTTGACTTAGTTTTCTGAGGTGGGGTCTCAATTTGTAGTTCAGGCTGCCCTCAAACTCAAGGCAATCCCTCTGCCTCACCTCCCGAGTGCCACGATCACTTGTGCCCACCATGCCTGGCCCATGGTAAACTGAGTTGAACCCATATTTCCCAGGCTTTGGCAGATCTTACTCATCTGGGCTTGTCAGGGTACTCAAGAGTGGGCAGCTCTTAGAAAAAGCAAAAACACTAATGGTGCTCCTCAAATTACTGAGCCCCTTGCTCCAGGTCAAATTTTCCAAATTCATTCTGGTTTCTGACCTAAAATATACTACAGCGTCTTGGAAAACTTTTTTTTTTTTTTGAGACAGGGTCTCACTATGTAGTTCAGGCTGGCCCTGAGCTCACTATGGAGCCCAGGCAAGCCTCGAACTCAGCAATCAATCCTCCTGTCTCTGCCTCCTGAGTCTGGGATGACAGGCGTGAGCCACCATGCCCAGCTTGGAAAACTTTTATACTCCTGGAGGCCCTTAAAACTATTCATCAAACTGGGTATGGTGGTCCACGCCTGTCATCCCAGCACTCCAGAGACTGATGAGACAGGAGGATGGCTTCAAGTAGGGGGCCTCAAGTTCAAGACCAGCCCGGGCTATGTAGTGATTTGAAGGCCAGCCTGGACTAATCGAGTCTGTCTCAAAATAAATAAGTAAAAATTAGGGCCCATGGATTTAGCTTCAGTGGTACTATGCTTATCTTGGAAGCACAAGGGCCCGAGTTCAATCCCTAGTACTGCAAAAATTTATTTTTTCAAAGAAATAAATACCAAAAATAAATAAAGGTACTCATCAGGCAGATGTGGAGATAGCTCTGCGAATTGGGATGCAGGCAACTAGAAGAATCTGTGATGGGCTTTCTGGGTGCTATGCGTTCAAGGGCTGCTACGGCATGACATGGTGACATGGGCAGTGACAGGGTGTGGAGAGGGGGAGCGGGGGACTAGGCCAAGGGACCTGGGTTCCTGTCTCGGTTCTATGCTATGGAGCCCGAGATCTCAGGCAAAGCATTCCACCTCGTTTGAGGGCTGTTTCCCCATTGCTTCAGGGTGGGAATCTCTGAAACTCTTCCAGCCCTAAGGATGTGTCTAAAACACAGGAAGTGAAAGCTCATTTCAACTTTCTTTTCTTCTGAGAAAACAAGGAAGCCCGACCTGTTCGCACTACAGCCAAGTTTTCACACAGCCCAAAGGCAATAAGGGGCTTGACAGAACACTCGGGGGTGGGGGTGGGGGTGTCTCGGGATTCCCAGCACCCTTTGCGGCGGCCCTTGGGCTCCACGGCAGCCCCTCCGCCAGGGTAGAATTTCTAGGGCCCTAAGGCCCGGAAGAAAGGGGGCAGCGCAGGCGCTCTGAGAGCAGGCGCGACCGAAACTACATAAAACTGCCCCGCAAAGTCCGCGGTTTCACAGGGTTTTTGCAAACTCTCTGAGGTGACTTGCCGTACAGCGGAAACTTGCTCGAGGTGTCGCGCGGAGTCCTGCCCGCGCCTGGAAGGCAGCGCGACCGTCCGGAACCCGCAGACTCCGACAGGAGCGAACCGCGCTCCCGGCCGCGCCCCCCGCCCAGCCGCGGTCCGCTCAGTTCTCCAGGTCGGGAAGGGGGCAAGGGCCTCCGGGACGCCCCGTCCACCGACTCCGCGAGAAGGGTCTGTGGGGAGGCAGCGGAAGGGCCGCCGGGCCCCGCCCGGCCCGCTTCAGGAGCGAGGTCAGAACTCGGAGCCCCTCGGGGACTCACCGGGGAGAGGTCAGCAACCGCCGCGCAGCAACAGGGTAGAGGGGCGTGGCGTGGCGGGAGCGGTGGCCCGTGGCCCCGCCCATAGCGTCACAGGGCCCCGCCCCGCCGTGCCGCGGGACCGCTGGGACTTGTAGTGCGTGGTAATGGGCGTCCCTCCCTGGAGCGCGACGTGGCGGAGGAGGGCCTTGAGCTCCTAGCTAGGTGTTTGCGCCTTCTCTTTCTTTTTTCTCTTTTCTTTTCCTTTCCTTTCTTTCTTCATTTTTCTTCTTTCTCTCTCTCTCTCTCTCTTTTTTTTTTTGAGACAGGGTCTCGCTTTGCAGTTCAGGCTGGCTCTGAGCTCACTAGGTAGCCCAGGCAAGCCTGGAACTCAGCAATCCTCCTGCCTCTGCCTCCCGAGTGCTGGGATGACAGGTGTGAGCCACCAGGCCCAGCCCTCTGAACTATTTTAATGAGTGTCAAAATATGATTTTTATCAGGGTAGCACACTCCTGTAATTCCTGCACTTGGGAGGCAGAGCCAGGAGAGTCGCTGCAAGTTTGAGGCCAGTTTGGGCTCCATGTCTCAAAAAAAAAGGATCCATCTTGCCTCAACCTCCCCAGTGCTGGGATTACAGGCATGCACCACCACCACCCACCACACCTGGCTTCCTCTTCCTCTTCTTCTTCTTTTAGTTTTCTTGAGACAGGATCTTGCTTTGTAGTTCAGGCTGGCCCTGAACTCAGTATATAGCCCAGGCCAGCTTCTAACTCACAACAATCCTCCTGCCTCTACCTCCTGAGTTCTGGGATTACAGGGGAGAGGCACCACACCCGGCATAGACATGTGATACTGGGATCAAACTCAGGATTTTGTGTTTGCCAGGCAGACGCCTGAACCACTGAGCTAAGTCCCTGGTCCATCTTCTGGTCATTCTTGATACATTGCTCTTAATTTCACTTACAGTAGCGAGGGATGTAGGTTAGCGGGGCTGCACCTGCCTGGCAAGTGCAAGGTGCTGAGCTAGATTCTCAGTACCAAAAAAAAAAAAAAAAATTCACGTACAGTAGTGTTTCCTCTTCAGGTTGGTGGTCTGAAGGGAGGTCTGGTCAGGGGAGGTTTCCAAAACAGAAAAGGTGTGGAGCAGACCACACAAGCAAGCAGGAACCAATTTTAAGACCCTCATCGGGAAGCATCCGCAAGCGTGAGTTGGAGCCACACAAGAGCGGAAGTGCCTCAGAAAAGCTGAAGCTACCAGCTATTCTGGACACTTGTACGGAACAGCCGCCGACCTTGCGTCACCCTGTGGCACATGCGTGGTTGTCTGTGCTGCTTTATTATTATTACTACAAACTCTATCACGTGCCTGTGCTACGCGGCAGGCTTGGGTCCGGAGGTGCCCTCTGATGTCCTCATGCCCGGACTTTGACAGATAGGCCGGCGGCACCCTCCACCCTTCACATGCAAGAGGCGGCTGGACCTGCTGATGACCTTACTGAGCTGGGTACATGCTGCTCTTGTTCCTATGCACACAAACTAGTTTCAGTTCAGTGTATAAATTGGGAATGGTAAGATTAACAACAGTAATTAATAATAGAATAATCATAACAATATATGCAATAATATTGCTGCCTGCCATTACTACTCTTGTGCTTCGGCTCAGTCATGAATAAAATGGGACTTGAGGGCCGGAGGGTTAGCTCAGTGGTTCCAGCACCTGCCTCGCAAGCGCAAGGTCCTGAGTTCGATCCCCGGAAACCATATACAATTCTGGGCGTGGAGACTCACTCCCACCAGCCATCAATACCACATACCACAGTGCTGGGCATGATGGCTCACGCCTGTAATCCCAGCACTTGGGAGGCAGAGACAGGCGGACTGCTGAGCTCAAGGCTTGCCTGGACTACATAGTGAGCTCAGAGCCAGCTTGAACTACAAAGCGAGATCCTGTCTCAAAAAAAAAAAAAAAAGGGACTTGAGCCCAAGTATTGCATAACCTGATAGTTGATCTGGTAAGCGACATGGCTACAAATATGTACAGGTTGTGGAGTCACTGCGTGGAGGGGCGATTTGTTTCCTAAGGGCAATGGAGCAAGATTTCTTCATGGTACTTAAAGCAGCGCACAACTTAGAACTTATGAATTCCTTACTTCTAGGATTTTCCATGTAACATTTTCAGACTGCCTCTGGGCTTTAGTAACCAAAACCTGTGGAAACTACTGTGCTAAGTTTTCTAATTTAGCAGTGAAAACTGAATCCACTTAAATTCACAGTTTATTGCACACATTAATGTAGCCATGGCTGGGCATGGTGGCATGTGCTTGTAATCCCAGCATTTGGGAGGCTGAGGCAGGAGGACCCTTGGAGTTTGAGGCCACCTTGTGCTACATAGTAAGCCCTTGTCTACAAACAGACATCCTCAAGGAGTGGAGCAGGGGTGAAGGGCAGGAAAGGAGGTTTGATCAGCAAGAGTTGTGCAGATAAAGAGGTTTAAAATGAGCTGGCAGCCTGGTGGTGCACAGCTGACATCCCACCACCGTAGGAGGCTCAGGCAAGAGGATCCCAGATTTGAATCTCAGAGACTTAGTGATTTAGTGCAAATATATACACAATAAAAAGGGCCCAGGGATGTAGCTCAGTGGGAAGAGTCTACGTTCGATCCCCATTCCCAAAGACAGGGAAGCCGGGAAGGTAGCTCAGGAATCTTGCACTTGCCTGGCAAGCACGAGGTCTTGAGTTGATTCCCAGTACAAAAACAAACAACTGTGAACCAATAACAGAAAAATTTAAGAGCTATTTTTTAAAAAGTGTTTTACAAGTTTAAAAATTTTTTAGTAGTACGTATGCAATACGTAATATATATATATATACACATCGTGTGGTATTGGTGCAGACCAGTCTTTGGCTGGATGAGGTGTCCATACCTGTAATCCCAGCCACTTGGGAAGCTCAGGGAAGAGACTGCAAATTTGAGGCCCAGCTGGTCCATCTTTAGCAAGCCCCACCTCAAAATAAAAGATTAAAAGAGGTGAGGATCCAGCTCTGAAACAGAGCTTCCCCGGGTTCAATCCAAGCACCGCAAAAACAACACAATTCTTTTGGGGCAGACAGAAACCTTGGGGCTTTGGTTAGGGACCTGGCTAGCTGGCCTGGTATCCTGGTCAGGCCGGGCTGGTTAGTATCAATTCAGGGACAATCTGGGTCTCAAGAGGTGGCTACTCCTCCTGAGGGGGAGGGGCTGCCCCATCTCAGGGCGGTTCTCCAGGCAGCGTCTTCCCGTGTCTTCCCTGGAAACTGCGGTGACCGCAGGTGCAGGGCAAGGACCAGAGAGTTCTAGGCATCCCTCCACGTGGGAATCCTGGCATCTGGCCACATTACAGACTTTTTTTTTTTTTTGCTTTTTGAGACAGGGTCTCGCTTTGTAGTTCAGGCTGGCCCTGAGCGCACTATGGTGCCCAGGCAAGCCGCCGCGAACTCAGCAATCCTCCTGTCTCTGCCTCCCAAGTGCTGGGATTACAGGCGTGAGCCACCACGCCCAGCAAACATTACAGACTTTTAAAAAATGTAAGGTGGAGGCTAAGGCAGGAGGATCGCCACAAGTTTGAGGCCAGCCCGAACGACATAGCAAGAACCTGTCTCAAAAAAAGAAAAATGGAATATACAAAATCTTAACTTCTCAGCATCCTGAACTCATTCTTACTCTTTAACCTTTTTCCCATCTCTGGCACAGATACCAAACCTTTATATTTATTTATTTGCAGTACTATAGATCAAACTAAACTGAACTCTATTACTGAGCTACATACCTAGCCCTTTTTAAAAATTATTTATTATTTGAAACAAAAAGTATTAATAATTTACCCACGTTAGACAAATTTATGATCCTCCTGCCTCAGCTTCCCCAGTGCTAGACTAGGCAATGCCTTGTCCACTTGACTGTTAAACTAAGCCTTAGCTAATGTGGGTAAGTCAAGGTTACGTAATGAATCCCCATCCAAAGCTCTTGCAAGTCGCCTCCGGTTTCTGCTTTTGACTATTCACCGCTGCGGGTTTACTGGATTCCGAGACTTTCGACCACGCCTGCGCACATCTCCCGGACGGCGTGGACGGAGCGAAAAACAGCGTCCCTCCAGTCTCTCGGACAACCCGGGGCACCTCCCTCTCAGGGCGCTGGGGCGGTTAATTGGATCCGGGAGGGAGGGAGCTGTGGCCGCCGTCTGGCAGCGACCAATGGACGGCCTAGGAGATCCTCTATGCAAATATAAGGGCGGTGCTGACCCGACGTGGCAAGGAGAGCGGGTTGGGATGCGGATGTGTTGCAGCCAATGGGAGCGCGGTTCTTGGCTCCCCCGAGGGGGTTGCAGGTGCGACTGTGGGCCCTACGGCGAGCGACTCGGGCGTCGCAACCTGGGCGAGACAGGGGAGTAGGAACAGCGGGTAAGCGCGCCGGAGCCTGGCCCAGGCGTCCCCTTCTCCCGCTCAGCCACTATGCTGTCCTCCCAGGTGCTCCACGGTGCCAGCAGTCGCCCTTCCGGAGCTCATGTCTTCCTACTGCCTGGACCCCTCTCCCCCGGGTTTCCTAAATCCAGCGCCATCAGGGAATCCCTTGGATACCAACGATCGCTGGTACCGGCCCTTCACCGCCTCCTTTCCCATGTAGAGAAGCCTTTCCGGGAGACTTTTCCCCTGCCCGGAACGACCTGTGCACGTTCCCCTGCAGATCTCCTGTGGGATCCAAAGCCTAGGAAAAACATAGCACTCGCATTTGGCAACGAAGGGGGAAGTTTCTTAAGCACCCGGGTGTGTCAAGCACTCCAGAAAGCTACTTAATAGTTACACCAAACCTTCCATTATATTTTCATTTTACAACACGGCACTTGTTTTGACCCAAACACCGCTTTGAGAGCAGTAGAAATATATATATTTTTGATCTTGAGAGAGCAGTAGAAATATTAACTCGATCTTTAGAACAACTGTTTCCTCTCATTTTAGTTCGGGAGACACAGAGGCACACGGGCGGAGTTGCCCACGCTCACTAGCCTGTTAGTGGAGACTCCCGGAAAGCAGTGCAGCTCCGGTTTGGACCGGTCGGTCTGCCTCGGTTAGGGACACAAACTAGATGGTGGGAAAATGGCCAGGCGGGAACCTGAGCCATCATCCAGCCCCACAGAATGGCTCGATTTCTAGCATTTTCGTGGGCAAAGTCTGTACTGAGATGTGGCCTGTGGCTCTAGGCATTTCTAGTGGCCAAGTCCTTGACTGTTGGACCGCCCTGTCCTCCCTTTCTGGTGTGTATTTGCTGAAGTTGGAAGAAGGTGAGAAGGAAGCAGAGGGCGAAACACACATGTTCTTTCTCCTGTCTGGGTCAGAGCTTGAAGTACTTCTCTACAGGTGGAGCTTTAACTTCTTGGTGGCTCATGATCACAGAAAACATCACAAATGAAAGAGGAAACGATAACCTGGCTGCCCGTGGCACTTTGAGCCAGAAGGGCTGAGTTGAAAGTTCAATCCAAAGATCAAACTTCTGCATCTTCCTGTCCCCCATTGATGTGACATTTTCTGAAAGCTGACCAGGGGAGGCCTTTAAATGGCTGATTGACTGAGACAGGGTTCTCACTCTGTAGTCCAGGCTGGCCTCAACCTCATGGCGATCCTCCGGCCTCAGCCTCTTAAGTGCTGAGAGTTAGGCTTGGACCACCCCACTTAGGCCCATTAGAAGTCTTCCTGAGAACAGTGCTTCAAGTAGGGAAACTACCAAAAAGATGAAAGGGAGAGCTGGGTGTGGTGGTGCACACCTGTAGTCCTAGCTCTTGGGAGGCTGAGGCAGGAGGATTGCCTTGAGTTTCAAGGCCAGCCTGGACTACATAATGAGACCATTTCAACGAAGCAACAAACAAAACGAAACAAAATGAAAGAAGGGTGCACGGAAGAAAATCTATTATTTTGGGAAAGGGAGAACTGTCAAGCCAACAGAACTACACGTGTTCCTACAGACGGGGAGAAAAATCCAGACTGTGAGGGGGCGGGGATGAAAGAATTTGGGTAACCTCTGAAACACGTTCCCCACGGTTCTTAGCACCAGATTATTTCTTCATTTCTGGGACGACTGCACTCGTGTTTGCGACAGAGGTCTCTAAACGTTGTTCGACCTTTGCCAAGCCCTCTAGGGGAAGGAAGAGCAGCAACACCGCAGTCCCGAAGTGGGCAGGGGGACCAGGCCTCTGAGGTCTCCTCCAAACAATCCACGGTATATTTGCCTGGAGGCAGCCCAATGCTCACTGCCTCCCCCTGGTGGCCAAGCGATGTATTTTCGTGCTGGGAAGAAGAAGGGATCCAATACATACCAAAGGGGAAAAATCAGCAGCGTTTCTTCCCTGCCTTAACGACCCCACTTGGAAAGGTGAACTGAGTGTTTTGTGTTTTTTTTTTTTTTTGAGACAGGGTCCCACTTTGTAGCTCAGGCTGGCCCTGAGCTCACTATGTAGCCCAGGCAAACCTGGAACTCAGCAATCCTCCTGCCTCTGCCTCCCAAATGCTAGGATTACAGGCATGAGCCACCACGCCCAGCATTGTTGGGTGTGGCACCGATTGCTGGTGGGTGTGAGTCACCATGCCCAATAGCATATCATTGCATGTGGTTACCGGGATTGAACCAGGGACCTTGCATTTGCTAGGCAGGCAGTGGAACCACTGAGCTAAATCTCCGGCCCTGAACTGAGTGTTTTTAAAATTTTGTTAAGAAAAAACTATTTTATTTCCTTGTTACATCAGTAGCACAACTCTTAGTTCTCCTTTTCCAATCCTCCGAAGTACTTCAAGGAGCCTGCCTGCTGGCCTGATGTCATGGGATAGTAATGGGCAGAGGTGTCTGCTCTACGGACTTGCCCTCTGGCTATTGTAACCCCACCCAGGCCAGTAGCAGGGTGAGATGCAGGGAACTCAGAACCACCTCTAAAAATGAAACAGATCGTGCTAGGCGTGGTGGCTCACGCCTGTAATCCCAGCACTCGGGAGGCAGAGACAGGAGGATTGCTGAGTTCAAAGCTTGCCTGGGCTACATAGTGAGCTCAGGGCCAGCCTGAACTACAAAACCAGACCCTGTCTCAAAAAAAAAAAAAAAAAGAAACAGATCAAACTGCCAGTATAATCCTGGGACTTAGGAGGCTGAGGCAAGAGGATCACCTCCAGGTTGAGGCCAGCTGGGCTACATAGTAAGACCTTGTCTCTCTCCTCACAAAATCTGGCTTTTTAATGAGAAATCTCGTTTTCTAGTTATTGGCAGCTACTTCTATTTAACAACTATAGCGACAAAAATGCACTATCACTGCCCAGAACCACCAGGAGATTCCGGCTGCGGGGTCGAAGCAGGGAACTTGGGAGATATTTTCAGCCTTTGGGGAGAAGCCCGCGGAATCGGGACTTGGGCACTAAACAGGGAAGAGAGGGCTGAGGAAGCGGAAGAAAGGGGAGCAGGGCCCAGGCTGACTTTGTCACAGGCGGGGGCTGCTGTCCGCCACCCCGCAAGCGTCCCACTTGGGGGACCTCGAACACAGGGCCGCAGGCAGGAAGCCAGGGCAGCCCGGCCTCTGAGAACGCGCTTGGGCCCCGGGCCGCGGGGCAAGCGGTTGGCCACTCTTCTTTCTCTTTTGGTTGTTCTCATCCGGGAGAGGCTGGCTCTTGTCACTTGGGCAAGGACTGCTCAAAGGCCAAGACAACTGGAAACTCCAAGGGTCAAATTCAGGGCCCATTTCTCCCGGTTAACATTAACCTTTAGGTAAACGCGCCACACCTCGCCAAGGGCTCAGTGAGAAGTGGCCATTGGTTGTGTAGGCTCGGGAGTGGAGTGGCCGTTTACCGAGAGCGGGGAACAGCCCAAGGTCAGGATTTCCTGTTTCCCTGGGAAGACTGGTTCCTCAGGACAACTCTGTCCTCCTGCGCTGCGGTCATTTTGAAGTGGCTTGGGATTAGTGGCAACCTTGAAGAGAGAAAAGACAACCAGGCATGGTGGCACACACCTGTAATTCCAGCACTGGGGAGGCTGAGGCAGGAGGATTGCCTTAAGAGTTCGAGAGCAGCCTGGGTTCCATAGTGAGTTTAAGGTCAACCTGAACTACACAGTGAGACACTGAAAAAAAAGGCCCTTTAGGAGACAGGGATATAGGTCAGTGGTTCTGGTGTCTGTCTGGCAAGTGCAACATCCCAGGTTCGATCCCCCGTACCACATATCACAATGCCATACGTGGTGACTCAGGTCTGTCATCCCAGCTCACGGGAAGCCGAGGCAGGAGGATTGCTGTGAGTTCGAGGCTTGCCTGGGCTACATAGCGAGCTCAGGGCCAGACTGAACTACAAAGCCAGACCCTGTCTCAAAATAAATAAATATGTTAATATCTTTTCTAAAGTCCAAAGAGCACAGAGGGAGGACTCGTGGTGAGCAGCAGAGGACCACAGGCCTCAGAGCTGTGCTGAAATGGGGAGCAGGTCAGCAGGCTTTGTGGTCATAGGACCGTGGTGTAAGGGGATTCACATCCTTGAGACTGTCAAAGCTAAGTTGTAAAGGCGAAAGAACACAGGGTCTCACTCTGTAGCCCAAGCTGGACTTGCACTCTTAGCAGTCCTCCTGCCTCAGCCTCCCAAGTGTTGGGATGACAGATGTGCCCCACCACACCTGACACCCGAGCACGATCCTAGGGAATCATGAGTAAGGGACACTCAACTCCAGTTTAAAAATTTGATATTTGGGGCCGGAGGGTTAGCTCAGTGGTTCCGGCACCTGCCTCGCAAGCACAAGGTCCTGAGTTTGATCCCCAGTAACCACATACAATGCTGGGCATGGAGACTCACGCCCACCAGACATCAATACCACATACCACAGTGCTAGACGTGGTGGCTCACGCCTGTCATCCCAGCACTCGGGAGGCAGAGACAGGAGGATTGCTGAGTTCGAGGCTTGCCTGGGCTACACAGTGAGCTCAGGGCCAGCCTGAACTACAAAGCGAGACCCTGTCTCAAAAAAAAAAAAAATTTGATATTTGAAATGTCAAGCAGACATCGTAGAAGTCTCATGGGATAGAGGAGGATGAGAACGTGGCTAGACTTCCATATATGTATGTTCTAATTTTGTCTTTTTAAAAATTATTCTTGTTTTTTGTTTCTGAGACAAGGCTGTAGCCTAGACTGATTTTGAACTTGCAGGGATCCTCCTGCCTCGGCCTCCCCGTGCCAGAATTACAGGCGCCCACCACCACACAGGGCTTCTCTGTGCTTGGGGCCCTGAGAGTCCGTGCAGGGGCCCGCCGGACCCCTCCCGGAGCTCAGCTGTAGACCGGCCTGTACTCCTCTTGCCTTTCTGGGACGTTGGAGCTCAGGGCTGCTTCTGAGCTGTCTCCAGACACTGGCTTGTGTTAATAATAAGATTGTTTACCAGCCAGCACCGTGCGTGGCCTCTCACCCTGCTTACTGCAAACCCCGGGAGGCCAAAACCCAGAAGAGGGTCGGCTGAGAAAGTCCCGGAGGTCCAGCGGCGCACGAAAAACCGGCTCTGTCCGGATCTCGCACCAGCGGCCACGCCGCGGGGCGCATGTGGCAAACAGCCTGCTGTTCTCTGGTCTGGAACGGGGCTCACTGCACCCTGAGCAAGGGAGGGAGGCCCCCTGAAGGTGGAGCCGCGTAACTGCCGCTCCCTCCGCCCTCTGCAGAGACGATTCACCCAGAGGCTCGGCCTCGGCTGGCCAGGAAAATCCTCCAGCGCCAGACTTTGCAAGGTGAGGAAGGGGCTGCCTCGGAAGACAGGGAGCACCATGCCATGGAGGAACTGAAAGAAATCATCACCCTGGGCTTCGTGAGGGAGAACTCACATGAGGGGGTGCAGGGCGCCCAGCCACACGGCAAGAAGAGGAAGAGGAAAAAGAGGTTAGGATTGAAAGGTGGGGAATGGGAATGGGGGGGTTAGGACAGGCGGGGCTGGGGTGGGGCCTGGCTGATAACCAGAGGGTAGAGAACAAACTGGGCGTGAGGACTGGCACAGTGGCACTCTTTCTTTTTTGTTTATTCAGTGTGTGTGTGTGTGTGTGTGTGTGTGTGTGTGTTTCAGACTGTGTCTCCCTATGTAGTTCAGGCTGGGATGAAGCTCACAGGGATCCTCCTGCTTCAGCCTCTGGAGTACTGGGTCTCCCTCCCAGTTGTGTGCCACCGCTCCCAGCCCAGAATGTTTTAAAAAGAAAGTAAGTGTGAGAGCCGAGTGTGGTGGCACACACCTGTAATCACAGCACTCAGGAGGCTGAAGCAGGAAGATCACCATGAGCTTGAGGCCAGCCTGGACTCTAGTGAATTCAAGGCCAGCGGGGACTACATGGTGAGATTTTTTTGTTTCAAACAAAACAAAAAAGCGTAGGGGCTGAGGTGTAGCTCAGAGGTGGAGTTCTTGCACAGGGTCCTGGGTTTAATTCCCCTGCACCCTGAAAAAACTGCAGGGAGCGATTTCCTTGCTTAAACATCAGAAAGTGCTGGGGGGCCGGAGGGTTAGCTCAGTGGTTCCGGCGCCTGCCTCGCAAGCGCAAGGTCCTGAGTTCGATCCCTGGTAACCACATACAATGCTGGGTGTGGGGAATCACACCCACCGGCAATCAATACCACAGTGCAGGGCGTGGTGGCTCACGCCTGTCATCCCAGCACTCGGGAGGCAGAGGCAGGAGGATTGCTGAGTTCGAGGCTTGCCTGGGCTACATAGTGAGCTCAGGGCCAGCCTGAACTACAAAGCGAGACCCTGTCTCAAAAAGGGGAAAAAAAAATCAGAAAGTGCTTATTAGTCCTGAGAAGTTGTAAATCGACTCTGTACATCGGACGGTACCTCCCTGACTTCTTAGGGCTCAGCTGCCCTGTGTCTTCCAGTTCTTGTGAGGCTTTCTCTCAGTAGAGAGAGTGGCTGCTTTGTAACACAGCTTACCCTCGTGGGCAGAACAAGAGGGAGAGACATGTGTTCTGGCCAGAATGATTTTTTAAGGCCCTTCCCCATGGCAGTGAGCAGATCCGGCCGTGACGCTGGGTCCCTGCACCTCGGGCAGAGCGGCCGTAGGCTCAGCACTGGACCGCTGGCCTCCTCTGCCTGGCCGGGACTTCTGGGAGCCGGGGTGTTGTTGCTGTCGGGCTGCTGTCTCTTTTTCTCTTTTCCAGATGATTGGTGATCAATCTGTCCAGCTGCCGGTATGAAAGCGGTGAGGACCTGCCTTCCTGGGGGTCCAGGATGGGCACCCCGTTTCCCCGGGGATGGGAAGGGTCACTGCTGAGTATCTGTGTCCCTTGGCTATCCTGTCTCCATGAAAAGCTCCAGGAGGTTGGCAATTTCATTCAGAACTCACAAGTTTTGCCAGGAGTAAGATGCACACCTGTAATCCCAGTACTTGGGAGGCTGAGGCAGGAGGGTTGCCATAAGTTCGAGCTAGCCTGGGCTACATAGTGAGTTAAAGGCCAGCCTGAACTAACAGTGACACCTTGGTCAAAAAATAAATAAAACAGCTGGGAGTGGTGTCTCACACCTGTCATCCCAGCACTCGAGAGGCAGAGGCAGGAGAATTGCTGAGTTCGAGGTTTGCCTGGGCTACACAGTGAGCTCAGGGCCAGCCTGAACTACAAAGCGAGACCCTGTCTCAAAAAGAAAGAAAACAAAACAAAACAAAACAAAAAAATCGTGGGATTTTCCCCACAATGCCATGTACTTTAATTATGTGTGGTTTCATATTTGTTGTTTTTTTAAATTGAATTCTTTATTGGTACAATTTATATACATCTCACAATCACATATAACATTGGGGAATTTGTACCAGTATATGACACAAGTTAATTCTCATTTTTACCCATATCCCTCCCCACCCACACCTCCCCACCCCCTTTATACATACTCTTTTATTTTCTTTCTAAATCATATTTATTCCTCCCCTTCATTACATTCCCACATCAAATTTCCTTTGAAAATTTCCCATTCTACAAAAACTGTCATACTTTCTAGAGCTCATTTGCATCTACAGGTGTTCATATAAAAAAGATCCGGTATTTGCCTGTGATCTATTTATTTCACTTATTAGTATATCCTCCAGGTGTCTCCATTTGCACGTAAATGAATCGATCTTGTCATTCTTTATGGCAGAATAATACTCCATTTTATAAAAAAACCACATCTTCTTTATCCAGGCTCCAGTTGATGGGCATTTGGGTTGTTTCTAAAATTGAGCTATCACGAAATGAGCTGCTATGAACAAGGGCGTACATCTGTCTTTCCAATATGATTTTTAAAATTCTTTTGGGTATATTCCTCTTATCTCCAAAGGGTTCGGGGGGTACATTACGATCTACATGTTGTTGTTTGTTTTTTGTAGCTCAGCCTGGCCTTGAGCTCCCTGCAGTCCTCCTGCCTCAGCCTCACAAGCGCCGGAATTATGGGCATATGCTGCCAACCCTGGCCCAACCATCTATCATTTTTATATATAATTTGAGGGTCTGATTTTAGGACCAAAGCTGCAGAGCACCAGCCCATGGGTGACAGACTTACTTTGTGCTACAAAGTAGGAAGAGTGTAGTTCAAATGCTCTTGTACCACAGGCTTTTCCTTTCTAGGCCCTGGAAGGCTTTGGGTATGTGCCAGAGCCAGTGCCCAGCTATGAATACCCCCAGGGCGCGGAGGGGGTTATATTTCTGTGCTTTTGTCTAATTTTCTGTTCCTGCCAGTTTACCTCCGTAATTGAGCGTGGGTCTGGCTGGTGTTAAGGATTAGTTTATATTCATTACACGCTCAGGGATTAGTGTTTGGCCGGAAGCCAGCAGCCAGCTTTCTGGAAAGGGGAAGCCAGGCCACATTAAACACTTACTCCGCCCAATCTGTCGGGGTTAATGGGTACCAGCTATATTCTTTTTTTTTTTCTTCTTCTTTTTTTTGGGGGGACAGACTCTCACTATATATTTAGGCATAAATTTTTGTCCTTGAATTTACCATCTAGCCTAAGCTGGTCTCAAAGTTGCAGAAATTCTCCTGCCTCAGCGTCCTGAGTTCTGGGATCGTGAGCAGGTGCCCCATGCCCGGTGGCACCAGCTGTTTTCTGCAGCAGCTTCATTCGGCTCTCCCCGGTTCCCGGCTAACACAGCTTCCTTTCTCCACGCCCGCCGCAGTGCGCAGGGCCGCCCAGCTGTACGGCCTGCAAGAGGGCGGTGAAAATGACGACTGGACCCTGTACTGGACGGACTACGCCGTGTCTCTGGAGCGGGTAATGGAAATGAAGAGTTACCAGGTACTGTCCTCGGCTCCATGGGGCGCCAGCCCCCCGCGGGGATCCCGGAGCGCTCCCGGACCCAGCCGTTCATGGATTTTGGCTTCTTTCACAGAAAATCAACCACTTCCCCGGAATGAGCGAAATCTGCCGCAAGGACCTGCTGGCCCGGAACATGAGCCGCATGCTGAAGATGTTCCCCAAGGACTTCCACTTCTTCCCCAGGACCTGGTGTCTCCCTGCCGAGTGGGTCCCAGCTCCGCCTCTCCTGCCCTGGCCGCGCCCTGCCCCCCACGCCCCTGCCTCCCCCTCCCCCTCCCTGGCCTCCCTTCTGTGGAGGAAGAGGAAGGACGAAGGTGTGTCCAGGGCTGAGAAAACACTGGGCTCTGCCCCTGAGCAGGCGACAGTCTGGGCCCAGGTGCCTCAGAGTCTGCGCCACAGGGCGGGTGGGGGTTTGTTTCGACCCTGAAATCTGCTGGTATCGAACTCATTCCAGCCATTGACCCGTGCAGTTCCTGATTTTTCAAAAAACCTGAGGTCCTCTGCTTGTGGTTAGCACCCCAAGCCAGAGAAGCACAGTCCCGCCCTCCCCACTTCTGGCCCCTGCAGTGCCCTGGTGGCAGTCAGTCCTTCCTGAGTTTCATTTTTTTTCAGACTGGATTTTCAGCTAGATGTGGGGGCGTACACCTGTAATCCCAGCATTTGGGAGGCTGAGGCAGGAGGATTTCAGAGAGTTCAATATATATAGCAGGACAGAGACACAGAGTTCATTAACGTGGAGCCTCCTTAGTTTCAAAGATACTTAAAAGTACA
>PVIC010041555.1:0-16184 GCA_004025085.1 Thryonomys swinderianus | reverse complement strand
CATTTTTTATGGAAGAGTAGTGTTCCATTTTATTTTTAAAAACCCACATCTTCTTTATCCAGTCTCCAGTTGATGGGCATTTGAGTTGTTTCCAAGATTGAGCTATCACGAACTGAGCTGCTATTAATAACCATTTTTAAATGACTCTATATTAGGTCACAAGAAAGCTCAAGTTTCAAGCTGTAATATTAGATTCATCTGTCAATAGTCGTAGGGGATTTTAACACTCCATTGTCACAAACTGACAGGTCAACCGGACAAAGAATCAATAAGGAAATACTTGAGCTAATTCATCTGTAAAACATATAAATTAATAATCTGTAATTTAAAAATGGTTCAAAATTGTAGCAACATTGAACTGGAAACTTCAATGAGCACAAAAAAGTAGCAAAAGCAATATGTTAAAAATTTTGTGAAATAAGGGCTGGGGATTTAGCTTAAGTGGTACCGCACCACTTGGAAGCACAAGGGCCTGAGTTTAATCCCTGGTACTGCAAAAATAAACAAACAAACAAACTCAACCTTCATATCACTTAGCAAAAGAATTAGAATAACAGCCAGATGTGGTGGTTCACGCCTGTCATCCCAGCACGCAGCAGGCAGAAGCGGGAGGATTGCTGAGTCTTGCCTGGGCTATGTATTAAACTCAGGGCCAGCCTGAACTACAAAGCAAGACCCTGTCTCAAAACCAAACAAAAAAATTAAAGTAACAAGAGAAAGTAACAAAAGAAATGACTTCATATAATCAGTGAACTATATTCTAATATATAGAATATAATTCTACAAATTTCTAGAAAGAAACAGAAAAAAATCACAAAACAAAACAAAGGAAAACCCGATTTTGAAAAAAATAAACTTCCAGACAAGACTAGTTAAGGGGAACTAATGAAAGAACAGATTTAAACATAGAAAATGGAGCATAAATACAGCTATATATGATTTTTTAGAACCTTAAGGGAATAGGATGAACAAGTTTATTTATTTATTTTTAAATTTTCTTTTTTTGAGACAGGGTCTCGCTTTGTGGTTCAGGTTAGCGCTGAGCTCACTATGTAGCCCAGGCAAGCCTCGAACTCAGCAATCCTCCTGTCTCTGCCTCCCGAGTGCTGGGATTACAGGCGTGAGCCACCACGCCCGGCTGAACAAGTTTATTTTACAAAACAATAGGAAAATTAAGTAAAACGGAACGATTTCAAGAAAAAAATAGCTAAAAGTGACTCAAGAGAAAACACAAAATCATAGCCCCCCCCCATAAGAGGATACCTCCCGCCAAAGAAGTTAAATTCACAGGGTTCAAAGGGAAGTTTATCAAGCATTCCCAGCTCCTTCTCTGAAGCTACTACACTCTTCACTTTCAACCCTGTGACATCCAACAACCCGGAGCATTCCCCTAACTGCTACAATAATTAGGTAGGTTGCCAGTAAAAGGTAGCTACTAACGAAACCAAATGGGCATTGTAGTTAGTGGGAAATTAGAGGCATAACGAAGACGCTGTCAAGATGGGGATACTCACTGGTCACCATTTCTATTCAATATTACATTTGGAGTCATGGTCAGGTTGGTGGAATACTATACAGCGGTTACAAATAACACTAAACAAGAGTACAGGTTTGGGGTGGAGACATTAGGGGACTGAAGCAGGTGACAGAGTCCCCTTGGCCCTGTCACATCTTTTCCTACCTCTTCAGCGTGGCAAATGAGCTTCACAAACTTGGCATCCCTGCCTCTCCACACACGAGTCCTTCCTCTCGTGGATTTGCTCTGCACCTCGGGCGCAGATCTGCTAGCCACAGTGGCCGGGATTTGCTCACCTCCGCGCACTCGAGCCATGGCTGGCACAGGGCAGCGTGGGGACCCACAGCGGGGCCTGCACAGCTTCTTCTCCGGCTGAACCCCGGCACCC
Source organism: Thryonomys swinderianus (assembly GCA_004025085.1). NCBI lineage: Eukaryota > Metazoa > Chordata > Mammalia > Rodentia > Thryonomyidae > Thryonomys > Thryonomys swinderianus. Next base: position 14,280 of record PVIC010041555.1, on the reverse strand, counting down.
CGCGGCGCCGCTGGTCGGAGGCGGACACACCCAGCGCAGCGCAGGGCGGGCGCCGAGCCGGCCCCTCCCGAGTCTCCGCGCCGCTTCCTCTTCCCTCGGCCGGAGGCGGCGCCCTGGCCGGCTCAGCTCTCGGATCCTCGCGCCGGGCGCGGTGGCGCCGCTCAGCCCCCTCCCCGCGCTCGCCCCTGCGGCCGGCTGCGGCCCGCGGATGGAGGTGGAGGAGGCGTTCCGGGCGGCGGGCGAGATGGGCCTGTACCAGATGTACCTGTGCTTCCTGCTGGCCGCGCTGCTGCAGGTGAGTCCGCGGCGGCCGGGCCCCATCCGCGGCGCCGAGGCCGCTGGGCTCACCCGGGCCTGTGCCCGGGCCCCAGGCCGGGAGGGCGTGCGCGGCGCCGGCCCGGACTCCATTCCCTGCGGACGCAGCAGCGCGAGAGGAAACCGTCGCCCTAACCTGTGGCGCTGTCACCGCGGAGCCCGGGGCAGAGCCCGGGAAACCTGCACACAAAGGCGGGTCCTGGGCGGCCTCTCTCGGCTCCTGCCAACTTTCCTGGCTTCCGGGAGTGCCCTCTCCTGGGGTCTTTCGGGCCGTGCGGTGGATTTCTGAGGTCTGCTGGCCGTGGAGCCGACAGGCCCGCTTCGGGTCGAGACTTTCATCATTCAGACCTTGCCGTCCACCATGCGTGGTTAACCTTGAGGAGTCTCTTTTTTTTCTTTGTGTAAAATTCGCGGAACCTGCTTGCAGCACAGCTGAAAAATCCGGGCTCCGTACAGTAAAGGTCACTGCGGATCCCCTTTGCTGGGCGGGAGGTTCCCCTCTGCCCACTCAAAGGCCCGTTTGCCACCAGTTGTTCCTTCTGTTATTTTGAAGGCATTGCATTTAAAGTCCTTTGTTAGCGTCTCCCCTTGTCCATAACAGGTGAGCCTCCCTCTTGTTTCTTTTGTGCACGCTTGAAGCGAGTGTGCGGCACACGCCGAGGACCGGGTTGCGGCAGTGAACAGACCCTGGTTCCTGCTCTCAGGAGGCTGACAGTTAAGAAGTTAGTTAACATGTGCTAAGTTCATCCGTGGGTGGTCATGGATAAAACTACCAACTCTTGTCTTCTCTAAACCTTGCGTAGGGCCCTGGCTCAACAGGAAATGGGGTGGTAAAGGCTAACATAGATTCTCCTTGGTGGGCTTGGTGGCTCAAGCCTGTAATCCTAGCACTCGGGAGGCAGAGGCAGGAGGATTGCTGAGTTGAGGCTTGCCTGGGTTACAGAGTGAGCTCAGGGCCAGGCAGAACGACAAAGGGAGACCCTGTCTCCAAAAAAATAAATAAATAAAAAACATAGATTCTCCTTTTTCCATTAAAATGTTTGAAGGTTCAACTGATTTCATCACCAGCCAGAAATATGGCTCCAATGATGGACTGATATGAGACAGTTCTTCCCCTTAGTGGAGTAACTTTGCAGCTGATAAATAATGCAGTATTCTGAAGTTCTTTGGCCCTGTTGTTTGAGAATTAAATATTCGTGCTAAATCATAAGAGCATTTAATACAGAGAAAACAGATTGCTCTTGTGATGTATGATCTTCATTTAAAATGGTTTCTTGTTCTGTAGCCAAGAATCCCAGGAACACAGAACCTTTCTACTCAATCCCATACCACCACCACCCAATTCCTACGTTCTGCTTCCTGAGCTATCACCGTCTTACTTGCCTCGTTAGGGTATCTGCTGACTTGGAATGAGTTAGTCTTGAGTGGAGTGTGATACTGACAAGGCTGGTGTTCTGGGTCAGGACTGTCCGGGTTCCCTGCTTGCTCTTGTTTAGTGTTGACTCAGTTGGTTTTAATTTGTTACCAAAGCCCACGACGGGATTGTCCCCTAAACTTTGACCGACATACGATCAATACTCCTACCAGGACCCAGGCTCAGAATGTTAGTGGTAACATGTGCGCACTTGTCTTGAGGGGTGGCTGGGAGGCGTCCACTGCTGGACCAGTGGAGGAGTCCAGGCAGGGGTGGCTTCCCAGCCAGGACTGCCCTGGCCCATTGAGCCGCATGATGCAGGCTGTTGTGGAGCCTGAGAGCTCTCTTGAACGTGACAGTGGATCCCCAGAGACCTCTCCACTGGATGTGGTAGCCAATGCTCTGGGTTTGGGGGAGCTGGTCTGTGACGTGGAGGCCTGGGTGACCCATTACGTGGTTGTCTGGGGGATGATAGGGATGATTTTATGACTCTTGGGGTTCTTTTCCAAACAGAGGAAAAGTAAAAGGCCCTTTTCACAAAGTTTGCTTCAATCCAAAGAGTTTGTTTGGATTTATGTCAAGGAACTTGTCTTACCGTTGCCCGGGAAGACACAGACCACTCTTCCAGTGGTCCTGCTCCACAGAAAGAGCCTTTGCTTCAGCCTTTTCTGGACCCGGACCAGAGGGACAGAGTTGGGATCTTTACAGACCCTTTTATTTTCCTCCTCAGGACCATTCCTATTATTTAAACATTATTTTGACTTCCTGTACTTCAGATATATCCAGGTGCAAATTACGAGAATGAAATCACATACCCAACTTGACGCGGAAGATCCCAAGTCAACTGATACTTTGGCCAGTTCAGTCATGTAGATCCTCAGAGAGCTGCTTCTCTGTTCATCTCTGCTAAGAAACTTGCTTCACACTCCTTGCAAACACGATTCTGAATCTCCATAGTGTTCACCTTTCAGATACATAAACAGTAGATGAGGATCTTGTCATTTGTCTTTAGGATGATAGAACGCAAATGCCCTGATGACGAAGAAAGGTGGTTTTAATGTACATAAAAGAAGGTTAAAGGGAAAATATTGCTTTATGTAAAAACAGTTGACTTATGAATAAGCAATAAGATTTACAATTTTACGGTTATAAAAATTCTTACCATCACACTGTATTTGCCTTCTTCAAGGTCAAAGTTATTTATGGCACTGTATTTAAATATGAATAATTCCATTTAGTTTATTACCCCTGGTCTCCTCCAGGGGTGTTGTAGGGTTGATACCCGTGTTACTGTTTGTGAACATGCGTGCTTGTTTGCCAGGCTGTCTGGAGCAGGCAGGTTGGAATAAAATTCTTGGTTTTTGTCTCTATTTGACATAAAACAAAAATGGACCCTACTTCTTTGTTTTAAGGCAAAGCCTCCAACCCTTTCATTTTCCAAAGGTGTAGTATAATTTGCACAGAATTTAAAACATCCATTAACCAACAGAAACGTGTAGCCTGTAACAAGTGTTGGTTTCACCAGCAAAATTGTGATGCCATGCTGTGAACCTCCTGTCGCGCTGCTGTATGCTTGTGTTTAAGAAGGCATTATTATTTTGGAAACCCTGAATAACCCTCATCTCATTTTTGAAGTCCTAGAACTACCCAAGCAATAATGCTATCCATGCAATAAATACCTCTCATAGCATTTGAGAAAGTAGAACAATGAACAAGTATTTTGCGGGAGAGGAAACTGTCATAGTCAACATGTGAAAAGATATTTACCTTGGGTGGTCATCGGGGACAGGTATACTAAAATGACTATAAATACCATTTCACATTTATTATATTAGCAAACATTAAAAGCACCGCCGGTACAAGTTTAGTAAAAATGAGAAACAGGAACTACCTTACTTAGAAATCATCTAGTTAATTTAAAATGCAGCAGTAAATTCCTGGTCACACAGCCTAAGTATACCGTGGGCGTGTGTGTAAGGGATAGCAATTGGAGCACTGTTTGTAATAACGAAAATTCAAAACCACCTAAAGGACCTTAAACTGGGAGTATGGTATAGATTTGGTAGAATTGAACAATTAAAATGAGTGAATGAGATCTGTTTATAAATATAGAAATGAATCTCTAATCACATGGTGAGAAAAGGAAGCATGAAACACATAATACAAATTTGAATGTTGAAATATTAAGTATTTTTAATACAAATTTTAGAAACCCACAGAACAGTGCTGCAGTTGGTTCGTGAGCTTGCAGTGACAATGTAGAAGTATCCACACAGGAAGTGGGGGGTCTGGCATGCGTGCTCTTAGGAAGAAAGGGAAAATAGAATGGGCTTTGAGTAGACTACAAAAGAGCTCTGTGACACTGTATTTTAAAAATCTGAGCTGGGCTTGGTGGCTCACGCCTGTCATCCCAGCACTCGGGAGGCAGAGACAGGAGGATTGCTGAGTTCGAGGCTTGCCTGGGCTCCATAGTGAGCTCAGGGCCAGCCTGAACTACAAAGCGAGACCCTGTCTCAAAAAGCAAAAAAAAAAAAAAAAAAAAAAATCTGAAGCCAATATGTTATAACTTTACAATTTATTCTCATTTGATTAATTTTGCTTTTTCAAGCCAAAAAAAATTGGTAAGGATGAGTAGATGTATCTGTCTGAAGGGAACGCTACTGTCTTCGCAGGGAGAGCAGCAGTGTCTGCTTTTGGGTTGATGTTCCTTTCACCAGCGATGGCTGTGGGTTCCGGTCATTTCACGCCACGTGAGGTAGTGTGTTTAGGGCAGAGGCTCGGTCACACTTCGCACAGAACACTGCCCCTCCCTGCGGTGTCTGTCACCGTGTCCACCCTCCACAATGATTCGTGGGACGATTGATTGATTACCTTTTGATGAATCATAGCTGCAAAGATGGCTGGTTTTTCTAAACTCCCTACCCCTGAGCAAGTGATGGCCTTCGCACCATAAACACCAGCTGAGAGCAGACCTCAGCACCACCAGCGGTTCAGCCAGGATGAGAACCGGTGGCTTTAGTAGGAGCCTCTCTGCGGTGACTCCAGGCATGTGACCAGCTACCAGGATTCTCTGCTAAGTTCGAGCAGGTTTCTGCTACTCATGGTTGACCTGAGACACTGGCTGGGAGCCGGGATCTGTTGAGAGTTTACGGTGAACTGAAGAATCTTTGCCTGTGTGCCTCCCACCGTTTACGTGAGTGGGGCCCTGCAGGGCCTGAGACCAAAGCCACACTTCCCCAGAGGAATTTATCGCCTTCAGACAGACACTGCCCCCTGGTGTAAAGAGGGGGGGCAGTCTGCAAATCTGGTCTTTCCGGGAGGTTGTGGGGCTACTGGGGAAGAGGCCCCTAGAAGATGGAGAGGGCCCCTTTGGGGCTGGAACGTCTCACGAATTGGTGTGGCCTTTGGAAAACAGGTCTCCTCGTACCTGTGCAGCACCGCAAACCCTGGCAGCATGTTCCGGGGCAGAGAAGGTATTACGTCCCCTGGCAGCACAGAGGAAATCATTAAGTTATGAAAACAGTCTGGGGAACAGGGCAGAAAAAGAGCCAGGCTTGGGTGGTGCAAGGCTCTGAGGCGACATGGCTGAGTGGGCTGAGACAGTTGACCATTCAGTCTCTTCTGTGCCTTTTTTAAGTGGCTGGGTCGTGAAAGCTTCATGGATTTTGCAAGACTAGAGTTTCGTAAAGTTGCTCAGTACCAAGTAGCTCATTGCATAGTTCCTTGACTTTGAGGTTTTCACAGTACTCATTAATGCAATTAAAGGGGTCTTAGGGGAACGAGGTCATCAAAGTCGATGACGCACACAGCTGGACCGTCTCCTTGTTGATTCCCGTGACCAGGCGCTCAAGCCAGCCAGCGTCCTATGGCATCCACAGAGAGTGGGTGGTGATTGTAGGAAAAAGAGAAAATAAAGGGAAAATACCACCGGTGCTTCTCTCACCCAGAGAGACAGAATATGCTGCCTTTTTGTTTTTAATGTCAATATGCAATTCATCTTTGTATCACTTGATTTTTTTCTCTCATGATTATTTGTCTCGATATTTTGAATGCCTTGATGTGCTTGTACATGAACAACCTCCTATTTTTTAATAGCTACTTTTCTCAAGCTCCGATTTCTGACTCCTCCCCTCTTCTCTTCCGATACTGACTGACTCTTCTTCCTGGATAAAATAGAGGGCACTTGGTATAAACGTTCCAGATCCTTTTGTTTTACTTCCAGATTAATTTTTACCCTCACCTATCATGGTTCTCCAAGGAGGAATTCCTTCACTGTCAAAGCCCATGCCCACGAGGAAGACATATTTCTACCTTATCTGAAAATATCACTCAACTTTGTTCCTGATTCCGTGTCATTCCATCACATATATATACATACATACATATACATACATACATACATATATATGTAATTTTTTTTTGAAACATGGTCTCACTTTGTAGTTTAGGCTGGCACTGAGCTCACTATGTAGCCCCGGCAAGCCTGGAACTCAGCAATCCTCCTGTCTCTGCCTCCCGAGTGCTGGGATTACAGGTGTGTGCCATCACGCCCGGCACTGTGGTATGTGGTATTGATTGCCAGTGGGTGTGAGTCACCACGCCCAGCACTGTATATGGTTACCGGGGATCGAACCAGGGAACTGGCGCTTGTGAGGCAGGTGCCGGAACCACTGAGCTAAATCTCCGGCCCAACCATCCCATATTTTTAATCCTGTCTCACTCTCCAGTGCCAAACAGTACTCTCATGGTAGAGATAGGTGCTATTTGGACATTGTTTTAAATCATACGCATACCTTGAGAGAATCACTCCTTTGTTCGCTTCTTTAATCCTTATGTTTACCTGAGGAGAAAGTCTTATTTGATGTGAGAACTTGTCAAAATATTCTCAGATATTTCTGTCTTAACAAAGAAAAAGAACTAGCACTGAAGAATTAAAGATGGCTCAGATTTCAACAGAAAACGTTACCTAATAACTATTTAACTGTATTGTTACTCATTTTTTTTTTTTGCTTTTTGAGACAGGGTCTCGCTTTGTAGTTCAGGCTGGCCCTGAGCTCACTATGGTGCCCAGGCAAGCCTCGAACTCAGCAATCCTCCTGTGTCTGCCTCCCGAGTGCTGGGATTACAGGCATGAGCCACCACGTCCGGCATTGTGGTATGCGGTGTTGATTGTTGGTGGGCGTGTCTCCACGCCCAGCATTCTATGTGGTTACCGGGATCGAACTCAGGACCTCGGAACCACTGAGCTGACCCTCCGGCCCATTGTTACTCATTTTTAATTTTTTTTTTTAATTCTGAAGCATTTTAAATGGAAAAATACAGAGAATAATGTCACAAATACATGTGTCTTTACTTCCAGATTTAATAAATAGCCATATTTTACCATATTTGTTTGTGGTGGTTGGGTCTGCTATAGTTCAGCCAGAGAGGAAGGAAGCAGGACTCCTAGGATGGAGACGTGAGTGTGTGTGTGAGCATGTGTGTCACTGATGAATAAAGTATTACTGAAATTCGGCCACAGTCCCGTGGGAGTCGGGTCTGCAGCCCCTGTGAGGCCGCCTCTTCGGTGATGCTGGAGCTTGAAGCCTGTGTTGGGAAGGGAAGGTGAGACGTGGCGGGGCCCGTAGGAACCCATGAACCCGAGTCCTTCCCGCTGCCTCCAGCCTGATGAAGCAGATGCCTTTCATCACGTCCTTAAATCTGTGCCTTGCCGCTTAAGGACTCAGAGCCTCGGAAGGAGCCCGAGGTGGCAGGCCCAGCTGCCATCCCGCCCCCAGGGGGAGCCAGCCAGCTGAGGACCCTGTAGGTGAGACGCACCTGTACTTTCACTTTCACTACCCTCACAACCTTGCCTGTAAGAATCTCGCGCGACCCACTTTGGATAAAAAGGATAGTGATCAACACTTGGCTTTGTACCAGGGTAGGGTTTTGCTTGTTCTCTTCTTTTTTTTTTTTTGAGTTGGGGTCTAGCTGTATAGTTCAGGCTGGCTTTGAACTTGCACTCTCCTGCCTCATCCTCCCGAGTGCTAGAATTATAGGCAGGTATCACCACACCAGCTGCACTGGGTTTATTTTTAATAATACTGATCCGGGAAATAATGTTGCTGTGGATATCACATTTTATTTTTGTTAACTTTACTTGAGTTAAATTATTTGAATTGACTTAAAGGAATACTCTTGCATGGATATTCAGATGACTAAAGCTGAGTGAGCCCCATAATATTTCACAGAACCCTAAAAGTATGCTTTTTCCTGTCTTGATTCTGGTAGGGCCATTGCTTTTGCTAAGTCATGCCTCCTCCTTAGTGTTGTTTTAACTCCCTTGCAGTGTTTCACTACCTTGTTCAAGTTTCCCATTCACCCTGATTCCCCGAGATAGAATTCACATCTACTTCCTTTGTGCTGCTGTGACTGTCTTTCTCCTATGGCTCACGTAGCTTTCCTCATAGGCCGCCTTGTATTTAGAGCTTTGGATCTATTTGTAAGCTTCACTTGAGTGTCCTGAGGGGAAGGAAAGGAGGAAGCCTTATCTGTTTTTCCTATCAGTTGAGGTGCATGAAAAATATGCAGTGCAAAGTGATGGCACTTGATAAATTTTTTAAAAGTGCAAACTGAAATAACAGAAGGAGAGATGGCCAGATGATAACATTCCCAGTTAATTGAAAGATAGGAACAGATGCAGATAAAATAATTTGTCCAGGGCCGGAGATTTAGCTCAGTGGTTCCAGTGCTTGTCTCGCAAGCACAAAGTCCTGAGTTCGATCCCGGGTAACCGCATACAATGCTGGGCATGGTGACTTATGCCACCAGCAATCAATACCACATACCACAGTGCCTGGTGTGGTGGCTCACGCCTGTCATCCCAGCACTAGGGAGGCAGAGACAGGAGGATTGCTGAGTTCCAGGCTTGCCTGGCTACATAGTGAGCTCAGGGCCGGCCTGAACTACAAAGCGAGACCCTGTCTCAAAAAAATATATATAATAATAATTTGTCCAAAGTCTTAATTAACAGAGGGAACAAACCATTGGCTAATTCATCTTTAATTTAACCATGCCAATCTTCAAGGGATTTCTTTCAAAAGTACATATGATAGGCTATTTTGCATACATGTGTTTTGGAGGAAGTATGTTCAAGTTTCATACAGTAGGTGACAAATCATTAGAAATTTAGAAGTGAACTCTATCTACACAAGTACTGATACAAAACAATATTTGACCAGTAAATAATACATCCAGCCATCATCTTGGATATTAAGGAGACCGGTCTAGAGTAGTCCACTGAAGCCTTTAGATAGAGGGCTGAGCTTGAGCTGAACCTCAGAGTTTAATTTTAGAGAGAAATGGGGAAGTCATGCCAGGTGGAAAAAGTGTAGAACAGGAACTGACCTCTCCTCCTTTCCACACAGTGTAGCCCAGACTGGCAGCCACGTTGGAACTGGTGAGAGATGAAGAAACTCAGCCTCTGCCTCAGACCTAGTCTCAGACTCTGCCCACTAATGTTCGGGAAGCACTGATAGACACTGCGGCACAGGGCACCATCTGCTGTGGCCTGGAGAAGCGTCCTGTCTGAACTGCAAACTGGGAAGGATAGTTCGGCAGGAACGGGTTAGGAAAAGATGTACCATTACCATCCAGTTTTATCAGAACAAAGCTTGAAGCTCAGAGATTTGAGTTTCTTCAAGTTTCACTAGAACTGAGGTTCAGACTTGAGTAGCGTCACCTGTTTTTCATAGCGCGCCTGAGTTAAGTCATGCTTGGGGAGCGGAGTGGGCCAGTCGCAAAGCTTGAATGTGAAGAAGTTAGTTGGAAGTGTGTCATTCCTCTGTTTATATGTTCTGTCCAGAAGAGGGTCATGAGGAGTTTCAGGGAGACTGATCTGGAGGCAGGGTATACATGGGTTAGAATAGAGAAGAGAAGGTACTTAGTTTAGGTACTGTTATGCAGAATGTTAAGTGTATTTTACATTCTATACACAAATTACATAGGCACTATCAGTAAGTGGGCTCCCTTAGTTACTTTGCTTGTATTGCTGGGACAAAGGAGCGGGCTCTTACAAGTGAACAGAGCAAAGGTTTACTTTTACTCACAGTTTGTAGAGGTTTCAGTCATAGTCGCTGCCTCTAGCGCAGGACGGCTTGGAGGAGAGAAAGGGTTCATGGCAGATCACGCAGGAGGCGCAGCAGCAGCCTGTCTCCCATCTTTCCCTTTGTAGTCCATCTAATCTACATGTCTATTGGCTGGTGCCACATGCTGAGGTTGCAAGCTGGGGCTTCTGACCTCAGTAAATCTCTTCAGCCGTGCCCAGAACTATGCTGATACAACTAGGGGATTCATCCAGGTATTACACTCGATTAACCCATATTCACACACCCTACAACCAGCTGCCTCTGAAAAGCCCCACCTATGGGCACATGAGGCTTTGGGAAGATATCTAGATATAAACCATGGCATCAGCCAACCATTAAATACCCACTTTGTGCTGGGTGTGGTGCTCATGGTAACTGCCCTTGTGCCTGAGGTTTCACCGCTGCATTAGATAACTAAGGACTAAATACACAAAAGATTCACAGTAAGGACAATAAAGTCATCTCTGATGTCCTCTCCTTTATTTTTCCCGAGAAAAGGCTCTGGTCCCAAATTAGATGGCTCCTCTTCTCATCCTGGTTTTGCTGCTAGTGTTACTCAGAACCTTGAATGAGTCACTTAATTGCTTTGTATCTCATTTATCCTATTTACAGAATAAACATCATACTTAACCATGACTTCACAGTGCAAAATATTGTGATGATATAATTTATGGAACATATTACCAAAGCTTATAATCATGGTAGTATACAATTACCTTTAATACTTCAGTTTCTGAAACTTTTAAAATTTCAATCCTTTCATGCCTTTTAGTCACTTTTCTAATTATAATTACATTGAAAGGGAGAGGGAAAAGAAATTCCAGCCATCTGTGGCACTTGTTCGCCTTCCCTGGAGGTAGAGCCAGAGAAGATAATGATTTTTTTTTTTTTTTGAAATGTTGTTAGTCCCACTCGGAAGGAGAATGGATGGTGGTTTCTCATTGTGGCTTTAAGGCCCATCCGCTGATGGTGCAATTTCATTAAACAAAAATAGGTAGGGGGATGTGTGCGTGGAAGTGCTAGAGCAATAGAAGAGGAAAGAATGACAGAATGCTTTTGTTTGCTGGGGAAAAGGTAGAGCATGTGCGAACCATGTGATATGTCAGAGCAAAAGGTGGTAAACGAAGGAAAACCACCCCCCTAGTCTGTGAGTAGATGGTACTTCCCCAGCCAGTTAAGGGCTAAGCTGTCTCTGACTACTATGACTGCATGATCTGTGTATGCAACTCAGCTCTGGAGGACCTACTGCTAGCCTGCGTGCAGAGTTTAAGCCTCACCTCTCTGACCTAATGTCACATTGCATAGTATTTGTCACACAGTATAATTGCTGCCTGTCTACGCTGTCTGCCTCATGGGCAGCAAAACTGCACATGATAGTAGACTTTGAAGATTTTGTTGAGATTGGCATTACACAGAAGAGTTGCAACTTTCTGACCTTTGTGTGAACCTGGGTATTCTATTAAGGACTGTGTGTGTGTGTGTGTGAGTGTGTGTGTGTGTGTGTGTGTACTTGTGCATTTGGTGGGCTAGAAAGACATTGTGCAGGGCAGGAGAAAGAAAAATGGAAACTGTGCTATGTACTCTCGGTGCAGATACCTAGAATGGAACTGGTTAATACTGATTAAAACAGATAATTCTGATTAACTAGGTTTCACTGTTCACTGCATTATGAAGAAAGGTATCTATCAGCACCACTTCTTTGTTTTTTAATAACTTTTGGTAAATTGTAGCATTTGCCTAAAGGGGTGACCTTCATAATGAAATATGACTCAGGTTGGAGGACCCTTTGCTCTTTTCCTTAAGACATTGCATATCCTTGAACAATTAAAATTAAAATATGATGTGTTCACATACACTCAGCAGGATCGTGCATTACTGTTGGCACATGGCTAGCACTGGAGAAGCCTGTGATTTACTATTAGTGTTCCAACCTCACCTCTTACTCATTCCTTAGTCCAGTAGGCTCTGGGTATTTGCTTTGGGGGCCAAAGATGAATAAAGATAAATATGCAGTATTACTTTCTAGTAACAGAAGTTTTAGAAAGTTTATGTGGGACTTTGTGGACGAACAGAAGCAGGAAAAGATGTCTGGAGGTTGTAGAGGAAGGCGGATGGCTAGGAAGGCCACGTGTGCATTCGCATCTCGGTGAATGGGAAAAGGTCAAGTGCTCATTGCCGGAGAAGGAGCCGCCACTTTGCGGGGGTGACATACACAGAAGTAGAAAACTTACATTTAGAGAGAATATACGGCTGGGCTTCTTTGCCTGGCTGAAAGCTATTCATTCAGCAGAACATGTGTTTTGAGTCATCTCAGAAGGGTTCGCTTGCACCATGTTTTCTATTTCTTTATACCCATCAATTAAGTTCCAGAAGATTGTAATCAGGGAGGGCAGTCACTAAACAGATGAAAATGACTTGGTAATTACAGCTTCTGCTCAATGTGTAATCTATCTGTTCTCGTAATTATTAAGGTTTTTATTTTTATAAGCTTATTGCCTCCTATTCTAAAACATTCTTAATCGTATGCAAATAGAGGCCAGGAAGCATGTAAACTGGGGAACATGTTTTCCTTTGCATCTTATAATAAATCACCACACATGCCGGCCTGTGCCAGCTTTGCGTGTCTCCAGAGGCCCACAGTCAATCGACTCAAAATAGATTGGGGCTGCCTCGTACACCCTCAGCCTTAGGAGAGGGGAAAAATCCCAGCCTGGGCTTTATATTAGCATTTGTTATGACGCATGCGATGTCATGACTCCTTTTCTCTTTTCTTGACAGTAATTCCATCATCTAGTGATGATAAATTACTGTGCCTTTGGCATTTTCGGTTATCCACTTTGCTGAATACGCCCCTGCAAAACAGTGTGGAAGGAGGCACCCCCCACCCCAGTGAAATTCCCTGCAAGCTGGAGAGGAGACCGTTGAGCCTTTTCACCTTGATGTGCCTCAGTCAGCCCGTCTATCCAGTGGGCTCATTATCACGTGCTGCAGAGAAGTCACATGCGCTGTAATTTGTAGACATTTACTATGTTTTTATCAAATTCAAATGTAACAAGGATAGTTTCCTGAAGTAAGACTGTTTCACTCTGGAGCAAACTGATTCAGCATTTTCTTAATAGATGTTAAACTTGAAATCATCCAACTCTGAGAATGAATCTGTATGGAAAACCCAGCCTACAATGCCTGCTAAGGGCGTGACAGCCCATAAACCTAGCTGTGAGGGCTGTCTTGGTGAGAGCCATCAGTGACAAATGATAAATGTGTCATCTATCAATAAGGGCTTCTAGAATGGTTAGTTAGAATATTTGTTCTTTGGCAAAGAACAACTATAGTTACATTAAACCAAGGTCTAAAAATTACAGATAGTGGGACCAAGGATATAGTTCAGTGGTGCCAACTCCTTCCTGACATGTGCAGGGTCCTGAGTTTGATCCCTGATCCTGGCAAAAAAAAAAAAAAAATGGTTGTGAAATAAACATTTATACCTGGAATTTTTTTTTTTTTTTGAGACAGGGTCTCGCTTTGTAGTTCAGGCTGGCCCTGAGCTTACTATGTAGCCCCGGCAAGCCTTGAACTCAGCAATCCTCCTGCCTCTGCCTCCCGAGTGCTGGGATGACAGGTGTGAGCCACCACACCAGGCAACTTCTTTAAATCTTAAGAGTTGTGTGCCATATTTTGGTATCTACTCAAGAACATATTGGGCTTAATTGCTTTAATAGATTTATAGGAAATTAATAGGATATTTAATAGATTTTCTATTTTTTGAGACAGTAAATTGTTTCATAAACCATCTTATCTAGGTCACAAGTCCAAGGCCACGGAGTGCCTGGCCCCTAGTGACTGCTGATGTGCGCTGGAGATGCAGAGCGGAGGAGGAAAAAGTGGTTTGTTAGTCGCTTTAAGTCAGAGCCAATAGTGTGGCCCCGGCCTCCCGAGTCAAGCCATCGAAGCAGAATCGTTAGCCTCAGATCTGGCCCGGACCTGAAAGGAAGACTGCAGAAACAGGGTTCCACGGGTGGATAGCTGGTGGCCCTGCTCCCCGGAGAGGGGAAACTCCTCCCACCATGCTTTGGCTCCGTTTCTTACGAGGCTTATGCAAACTCGAAAGCCAGAAAGAGACCTTGAGGGACAGCGGGCCTCCTGAGCCTCCCCTGCCATGGGCAGAGCCCACAGTGTCTGGTTGTGTGTTTGCTCCTGCAGCTCTACGTGGCCACCGAAGCCATCCTCATCGCGCTGGTCGGCGCCACCCCATCGTACCACTGGGACCTGGCCGAGCTCCTGCCCAACCAGAGCCACAGCAACCAGTCGGCTGCCGCGGCCCAGGCCTTCGGGGACTGGCTCCTGACAGCCAACGGCAGTGAGATCCACAAGCACGTGCACTTCAGCAGCAGCTTCACCTCCATCGCCTCGGAGGTAACCTGGGCT
>PVIC010041554.1:0-16157 GCA_004025085.1 Thryonomys swinderianus | reverse complement strand
TTCCTTCCTTCCTTCCTTCTTTCTTTCTTTCTTTTTCCTCTCTTTCTTTCTTCTTTATGTACCAGGAACCAAACTCAAGAGTTTACACTTGCCAGTAGCCACAGTGCCACTTTTATTTTTAACTGAAGCCTTTTATTTCTAATTGAAGTAATATGGATCTTTACCTCTCTTGGGAAGTTTGGCTAAGGTTTATCATTCTTGTTTATCCTTTCAAAGAACCAGGCATGTTATTTAATCTCCAAATGTTTAGGTAGCTTCTGTGGCTTCTTCTATTGATTTCTAGTTTTATTCTGCTATGATCCAACAGTATGTAGATAATATATTGATATCTTTGTATTTAAACATGTTTGATGGTCTATTTTGAAGTACGTCCCCTGTGCTAAGAAAAAAATGTATTCTGTTGTTGTTGAAACACTGTGTAGGTATGTTAATTCCATCTGTTCGGTGCTGTTTCAACTTTGTTATTTCTTTGCTAATTTTTGTTTGGTAGATCTGCCTATTTGTGAGAATGGGATATTCAAGTGCCCTGTTCTGACTGTATTGTTGTCTATCTTTTTATATCCAGTAGTTTTTATTGTATGAAACTGGCTACAAAGATGTTGATGCTGTGTTTATATCATCAACTATTCCTGTTGCATTGTTACCTCTACAAGTATATAGTGTCTTTCTTTACCTCTTTGGATCAGTTTTGGATTGAGTCTGCTATGTCTAAAAATAACAAAGACACTCTTTCTTGCTTTTGGACTATAGTTTCATGGAGTATCATTTTCCATCCTTTCATTTTTCAGCCTGTTTTTCCTTTTGAGTGACCGAAGTCTTATGTAGGCAACATGAGGTAGTATTTTTTTTTTCTAGTTTTTTGAGACAGGGTAATTGAGATTGGCTCTGAACTCACTATGTAGACCAGGCAAGCCTCAAACTCACAGAAATCCTCCTTCCTCTGCTTCCTAAGTGTTGGGATTACAGGTGTGAGCCACAACACCCAACACTGTGATATGTTGGTACTGGGGATCAAACTTCGGACCTTGTGCTTACCTGGCAGATGCTGGAACCACTGAGCTAAATCCCTGGCCCTGAGTTTTTGGTTTTTGATCTAAACTCCAAGTCTATATCTTTTATTGAGGCATTAAGACCACTGATGGTTATTATTTTAAGGTCTTTACTAAATTTTGTCATGGGATTATTTTTCCTATGCTGATTTCTTTATTTTTTTCTTTTGTTTAACTACTATCTTAGATGTGTTCACTTCTTATTGATGATGGCCTCCCTGTCACTGCAAAATTCCTTTAAATAGTTTCTGCAATGCTGGGTTAGTGGTCATGACTTTCTTTAGGTTGTCTTTGCCATGGAATGTCTTTATTAGCCCATCTAGTTTGAAGTATAATTTTGTGGGACACAGTAGGGTGGGTTAATAGTGGTTTTCTTTTAGAGTCTGAAAAATTCTCCAAGCTTTCTTGGCTTTTAATGTTTGTTCTGAGGCTTGTTTTTATAGGTTACTTGATGTTTTTAGTATTATGATTCTTTTCTGGAATTTTGACTGATGTGTCATGGAGAGCTTCTTTTCTGATTGTAATGATTTATATCCCTTATGTATCTCAATATTAAATTCTTTCTCTAGATTTGGAACATTTTCTGGTTTGATTTCAGTGAATAATTTTTTTGTAACTTTGATAACTTCATCTTCTAACCTTTTCCTTATAATTATACTCTTAAACTTCTTACATTGGTTTTCTTTACCTTCTGTGCTCTTTTCTTTTTAAAGTCATTTAGCAGATGTTGGATTCAGCCTTCAAGGTATCTTACTACTTTTTTTTTTTTTTTTTTTGAGACAGGGTTTCGCTTTGTAGTCCAGGCTGGCCCTGAGCTCACTATATAGCCCAGGCAAGCCTTGAACTCAGCAATCCTCCTGTCTCTGCCTCCCGAGTGCTGGAATTACAGGTGTGAGCTACCACACCCAGCAGTATTTTATTACTTTTAAGATATCACTGAGTATGTTTTCTACTATATCAACTTTGTCATTAAGTTCCGGCATTCACTCTTCTCATTGGTCATCCTGCTGGCCATACTTTCAACTGAATTTTTTCATATCCTGGATTTCCTTTCATAAACTATTTACTATAGTGGTTTTGATTGAATTGTTTTGATAAAATTGTTAAATCAATTCACTGAACCAGGAATACAATTGAATAGTATTGGTGACCTAAATGCTGGTATGCAGAATAAAAAGGAAGAAGAAAAGGAAAAGAAGTTTAGAAAGAGAGGAAGGATAAAAACGTAGTGGCATCAAATGAGATAAGAAAAGCAGTTGAATTTTCATTGTTATTTTTACACCTGAAATGGAGGGAAGAAGCTTAAGAGGTTATATGTAGAGGTGGGGGGAAAAAGGCAGAGGGAAACATAACTGGAGATTGGGGGACGCTGTACTCGAATCTTCCTTATATAATTTGTGGTCATCAGGTTACTCTGATATGACCATGAAGCATACAATTAAAGTAGAGCATGATTTCTTACTGTCCATTTCACATATACCGATGCTTTCTCTCTTCCTCCCTCCTTCCCTCCTCTCTCTCTTTCTCTCTGTCTTTGCCTGGTTCTGGTCCTTATTCAAAGCCATTCCCTTGGCCCTTTCCATCCGTGGAACTCCTGTATCCTTACTCACTCTCTGCCCTCTGATTTTCTGGCCTGTACTTCACATAACGTGCTAATTAGAGGAGTGTCTCCTGCAAATGTCTTGCTTGCTGCACTCTGTCTCCCAGTGAGAAGAAAGTTAGTGTTGTCAGGTAGCTCCTTCTAAAAGTAGCTCATCAAATAAATGTTAACAGGCTTAGAGTTGCTCACTTCTCCTTCAGAGAATTAGATTCTTCTCTTCTTGAGCAAAGAATTGATCAAAATGAGGAAAAAGCAGGGGCAAGGTTGATTTGAAAAGTAAAGGTTAAGAGAGAGAGAAACAGGCTCTTTTGGGTGAGCTTGAGCCAAACAAAAGAAGAAAAAGCAAGAGAAAGCACATCCTTAAGAAGTAGCATGGACTATCATGAGAAAAGCCATGATAGCAAGCTCTTCTTGATAACTGTGTGCTTTGTGCTGTCCAAATCTTGAGGTAAGCCACAAGAACTTCCATGTATGAGGCTTGGAAGGTAGTGCTGGGATCTCACCTTGGGAGCTTATTTGAGAGGTAACGCTGGGGTCTCACGTTGATGACTTATGCCAATTAGGCCCTTCTGTTGGAAACTTGCTTGAATTCTTGCAAGAAATCACACACAAGGCTGCAGGAATTGTTCTGTGTGTGTGTGTGTGTGTGTGTGTGTGTGTGTTGAGATCTTGTAATTAACAGATCACACCTCTTTCCTCAGCTAGTTTTGTTGCACCCTAATCTCCTGTCCCATTAGGATGGGAGGGCAGTGGGAAATGACTGCTCAGCCCCCAGCCCTGCTGTTGTACTCAGTTCTTCCCTCTGGGGATTAGATACTTTCCCAAGATGGTGTATTCAGGAGAGCTGAGTTCTAAGCAGTGACGGATCAAGAGATGATTTGCTTTGGTTCTTTCTCTCATATTAGAATTCATCTAATGGTGTCTTCTTGAAGTTGTCTTCCCATGCTTACATTTTTTCCTTTGCTCCAGTATCTTGCTATCTGTGAATCCTAGAGAGTGTCCTTTGAACATCTTGTGAGCAGTGGTAGCTCTGATCCACCATGATGGAATAGCTATAAATATATATTTATATCTATATATCTTTTCTCTATCTATCTATCTATCTATCTATCTATCTATCTATCTATCTATCTTTCTTTCTATCTATCTATCTATCTATCTATCTATCTATCTATCTATCTATCATCTATCTATCTATCTATCTATGTAAAAGTTGTTCTTCAAAATGTCATGGTTATTTAGCAATGGGAGTGGGCTTGTGTATCTTGGCTTGAGCATGTTCAAGCATCAGACAGAAGTTGAGGGAGATTGGGTCAAGAGAAACAAAAACAACTAGTGTTGAAAAGTAAAGGCCCCAAGGAGGAAATTACTTTTTGAGTTTTTATGGAAAAGTTCAGTTGCCAAGATCTTTCCTAGAATAGTTGTCAGACTTATCTCAATTACCTAGATAAATTGGTCAGAAGCGTTTTGTAAATCAGAAATCATTACTTCAATTTCATACTGTTTAAACAAAGGCTAAACTATCTAATTTTCTTAAGATAATCTTTTCCAATTGCTGGTACCATGAAATGTTTTCTCTTATCACAGCCTTGAAAATGGCATTTTACAGATGATGTAATGGTGTGCTTTATAGTAGATTTTGTGAGAATCCAGAGTGTACTTTGAATATGCGAGTCATGTCACACAGCAGCATTTAACTGAGTATGAGAGGGACTTTTTAAACATTCTCAATGTGTATGTCTGAGATATACCCTTCTGGACACATTGTACTGTGTCCATGTATTTGGTATTTATTTCTCTGCTATTGGAAATCATACTTAGAATTGAAGCATTGGCTACAATGGTTTGCTGGCTCTAAGCACTCAGTAGGTCATGGACATGGAGGGAATTTTGGAGGGTAAAGTTTGTGGGTGAGAGAAAGGGAGGATTTCTACTGCAGTTTGTGAGAAGAGAAAAGGAAGGAAATAAGAGCAGAAACTAAAGAGCAAAACTCCTTTGTTGGGGTTTCAGAAACTGAGGAGTGGAGAAGGGAAAGGATTTGTCAAAATGTCAAAGAATCCAAGATATTAACTTTCAGGTTATGATTTGGTTTTGTACAAGAATTAAAGGTGTGGCGCCTTTAGGGGCTTCAAGTTTACTTCTGCTTAGTTTCTGAGGATGTGAGACAAGGTGGCCAGAGATCAGTTGAAATAAATTTCCATAATTAAACAGAATAATTAGCAGAAAAATTTTTCGTTAATATGACTAAAAGAAAAAAATCTTTCTAGCATAGTTATAAGTCCCTACATTTATAATTCTGCAAATTCATTTTTTTTTCAAAAAAGGAGCTAGCTTTTTTCCCTGAAGGCTTGGTAGATGCCTGGCCTGTGTTAGATGTGTTATATACATCTTGCTTTGTGGATCAAATAAGCAACTCACTGCATTTATGAAGGCAGTCCCTCTCGTTCAGGTTGGCCCAAATGACTGAGCCTTCAGGTGGAAGATCTCCTGCAGAGCCCAGCGGACAACATAGTGATGTTTCTTTAGGTCCGTTGGACAAAAGCAGCAAATTTTATTCCAGAGAGCCGGGTGGCTGCAGACACTGTGAACAGCAGGAAGACTCTTTCACAATTCAAGGAACCTTGCTTTCTGAAATGGGAGCCGCCAGGGATGGCAAAATAGCAAGTGTCTCTTTCTATCACTACCTAATGTTGGGAAAAAATTGCCAACCAACCCATCTCACCCTTGTGTTTCAGATAATAGACTGTATTTTCATGTGTGTATGGGAAATATGCTTTTAAAAAGTTACTCTGTATCAGATTTTAAGTTCTATTTTTGTATCCACATGCACAAAAGGAAGGTTGAAATGTAACTGCCAATGTTATAATTCATTCTCAGTGATAAAACTAGGTAGCATGATTTTTTCCCAGATTATTTTTCTTCTAAGATCAAAAAGATATTTTAAATGTATTCCCTTGAATGTCATTGCATACTTTGGTGCTGGACTAAAAACATGACTATAGCAATTAGAAAAATGTTCAGATAACCACAAACAAGAAGAAAAACAATTGGCCTTGAATTGAAAAGATTAAAGGGACTGTGTTCATTTAACCTGAAGGGAATGGATGTTTAATGATAATCTTCATATATACATGCAGGATTGGTGTACAGGAAATGGCTAGTAACTGTTTTCCATCTTTACTTGAAAAAAATGACTAAATGGAATTAGGCAGAGTGTGAGGAATTCAACTCGGGCTTAACAAACCTTGAAAGGGGGATTATTAAGTCTGAGAGAGAGGCAGGGTATCTTATCAAGTGGTTATACAGAAGAAAGATAGACTTTAGTCCATTTGCCTATTTTATTTTTAAAGCTATTTTAGTTATCCTCTGACAAGTTATCCACTAATTTAGTTATCTTCTAATAATGAGATTAAACTTAAAGTTTTGCTTGGGCTTTTGATAATTTAGTTCATCTATTTTATATTATTTTCGTATTTGAATGTGTTAAGCATGATAATAGATAATGATTAGTGTTTGTTTTAGGGTTTGGAGGTTTCAGTCCATGGTTTCCTGGCTTCAAGGCTGAAACAGTGTGGTGGAAGGGCATCATGGGAGAAAGCAGCTAGATTCATGGCAGCCAGGAAGAAGAGAGCAGGGAAGAATATGAGGAGGGAGAGAGGGAGAGAGGGAGAGAGAGAGAGACAGACAGACAGACAGACAGACAGAGACAGCAAGATAGAGAGATAGACACAGAGAGACAGAGACACAGAGAGAGAGAGAGGGCCAATGCAAGAATATATCCTTCTGGGCTGGAGATTTAGCTCAGTGGTTCTGGCACCTGCCTAGCAAGTGCAAGGTCCCTGGTTCGATCCCAGGTAACCACATGCAACAATACCGGTGTGGTGACTCATGCCCACCAGCAATCGGTACCACATACCACCATGCCAGGCATGGTAGTATCTCAAAAAAAAAAAAAAAGAATATATCCCTTCATGTTATATACCCAGTGGTAAGGTTAGTGCCACTATTATCTAAAAGCTTCTAAAAAGCTCTGTTGTTGAAAACATGACACATCTGAAGGACACTTTGATCCAAACTATAACAGCATTCAATACTTTATTAGAATCATAAGAAGGAAAATCTGTATTGTATATTGCTGGTCTCAAATGGACTTGTGTCACTTTCAGATTTTTATTTGGAAGGGTTTTTAAAAGGATTATTTCAGAAGACATTAGGAGCAACCCACTTTCAGGTTCCCCTTCTGTCTCTCTTAGGCAGAAGCTATCTCTCAATAAAACTTTTCTTACTCTTAAAAAAAAAAAAAACCCTAAAGAAAAGAAATTAGGAACAAAAATGGATTAATAAGTGTGATTTACTCCTTAAAGCAAATAGTATAAATCTGTTTAAAATGATATTTATGTAATAAATTCCCAAGTAGAAGTTAAAATAATAGTCTTGATTGTAATAGAATACTTGAACTACAACATAAAGGTAGTACGTAACTAGGTGACATATTTTTCTTTTCTTTTTTTTTTTTTTGAGACAGGGTCTCACTTTGTAGTTCAGGCTGGCCCTCAGCTCACTATGTAGCCCAGGCAAGCCTGGAACTCAGCAGTCCTCCTGCCTCTGCCTCTTGAGTGCTGGGATTACAGGCATGAGCCACTATGCCCAGCCATTTTTCTTTTAAAAATATCTATTTAAAAAGAATAATAGGGACTTGCAGAAAATTCTGAAGATAGCACACAACATCAGTCTTCATCATAGACCATTGTAACAAGTTTTGGTGATTTATCATTATCTTTTTAATTTGAAATTTCCCTGATGTCTAATAATGTTAAGCATCATTTCTTATCTTTACTTTCTTTCATATAACTTCTTTGGTGAGGTATTTTAGATTTAAATCAGGTTGTATGTTTTGTTATTTTTCAATTTTAAATATTTTTTTCTATAATATGATACAAGTTCTTTATTTGCTTAATATTTTTCAAATGCTGTCTCCCATGGGAAGCTTCTTCTCTGTTTTCTTTCTTTACTTGAACCCAGGACGTCATGTGTTTAGCCAAGCTCTCTATGGCTGAGCTACACTGCCAAACTTTACTTTTCTTAGCAATCTCTGTAGGGCCAAAGCCTCTCATTTTAACACCATTTAGCACAATATTTTTCCCTCACATAAACCATGTTTTTGGTGTTATGTTAGCTCATTGCCACATCATGATCAAATGGTTTTTTTTTTCTAGAGGTTTTAAAGTTTTGCACTTTATTTATAGCTCTATATTTTTTAGTTAGATTCTGTGAAAAGACCTGTATAGGGGCTCATGTTTTTAAAACAAAATGATGGCAGGTAGAAACTCAAATTTTTTCCAGGACTAAATATTAAAAAGGCTCTCTTTCCTCCAGTGAGGGTGTTTGGCTCCTGTGATAAAGATGAGGTGGCTTAATGTGTCTGGAGTTGTTTCTGCATCTTTTGATTTGTTTCATTGGTCCTTAGGCCTATTTCTTTGCCAGTACCTGCCAAAGATTAAAACTAGACCTACGTTTTTCACCATGCACTAAATTAAAATCAAAGCAGATTAGAGACCTACATATTAAAATCCATACACTGAACCTACTGGATTATATGTTAGGTACAAGCCTTGAAGACATTGGTGTTGGAAAAGACTTCATAAACAAAACCTAAGTAGCATGGGAGCTAGCACAAAGAATAAACAATTTACACTGTGGAAAAAAATTTATCATCTGTTCTTCAGACAAAGGACAACTATCTACAATATATAAGGAACTTAAAAAATCAGACCACCCCAAATTTAAAGACCTAATTAAAAAATGAGCATCTGAAATGAACAGATATTTTTCAGATATAGATGTAGAAGCAGTAAACAAAAAATGTTCAATGTCACTGGTGATTCTAGAGAAGCATATGAAAACAACACTGAGATTCTATCTCACTCTAGAAAGAATGGCTGCTATCAAGAAATCAGCCAATAACAAATGCTGGTGGGGCTGTGGGAAAAACTCAACCCTTCTCCCTTGTTGGTGGGAATGTACACTTGTTTAACCACTTTGGAAATCCCTGCGAAGATTTCACAAAAAACAAGGATTAGAGATCCCACTTGACCCTACTTTTTTCCTGGTGGGTATATTTGCAAAAGAATTAAAGGCATCATACTACAGTGACATATGTGCACCCATATTTATAGCAGCATGGAAATTGCCCAAAAGCCCATCCCCTGCTTAGTGGATAAAGAAGATGTGATGTTTTAAAAATATATATTGGAGTACTATGCAGCTATAAATAATTATAAATTTGAGACATTTGTAGTTAAGTGGATGCACCTTGAGACCATATTCATAAATGAAATAGGACACACTTGTGTAAATACTGTATCATTTCTGTAGCATGAGAAACTGAAGGTATAAACGAGATTCAGAATATATGACAGGTATCGTGAAACAGGAAGAGAATTTTCAAAGGGGAAAGGGAACTAGGGAGGATTGCCAGGGTAAAGCAAAGAAGGGAAAGAAAAAAATGTGATGATGAAAAGAAAAAAAATGGAAACAAAGCTTTTAGAGGGTGGAAGCGTTGGTTGGAAGAAGGATAGGGCAATGAGAAGGAAAAGAAAATACAGCATGTATAAATACAAATTGTCAATAATGAGTGTGATCATGACACATACCTAAAATGTACCAATAACTTCAATTAAGAAACCAACAAAATCATGACAAGGAATTGGAACAGATTAGTAAATACTGTCAATGAAGGAAACTGGTGTCATATTTGGGTCTTTACATTTAGGTGGGAACTAGGCCCATGGAATAAAAATGGCTCCATTGTACACCAAGTCAAGAAATGTAAAGGCAGCCTCTACACACGTACTGTGAGCAGGAGCTGAGGGCCGGCTGGGCGTAGCCTCAAAGCCAGGCTGTCTGCGCTTACTCTGGGCATGGGGTGACGCCGTGTCTTAGGTGCGCAGGTTAATTTAAGTGTGAATTTTAGTGGGTCGCAGGGTCCTCATACACACAGACATTCTAGGCCTTTCTGTGAGGGTGTTTCTGGAGAAAGCGAACATGTGATTTGGTGGGCACGCGGACTGCTCTCCCAGTGTGCAGGGCTACATCAGGTTAGCCGGAAGGAAGCCTGAGTCCAGCCAAAGGCTGGTGCTGCCCGCGCTGGGGAATTCTCTCCTTACGATGGCCTTCAGAGTGAAACCCCAGCTCCTTCGGCCTTCGAGGTTTCCTGCTTCTCAGGCCTTCAGACGCGGATCAGAAGCCCAGCACGAGCTCTCCCGGGTCTGCAACTTGCTGACGCAGCCCGCACATCCGGGGACTTTCTCGCCTCCGTGACCGCACCAGCCAGTTCCTTACATAGTATCAGGCCTTGCTGTACGTGTGCTCTTTCTACTGGGCCTGTTGCTCTGGAGGACGCCGAGCAGCGTACTGAGTTTCCTTTGAGCTTCCTATGCGGTGAACATACATTCTGCGTTCCGGGGGAGACAAGGCCCTTGCGCTAACGGGGATTCTTCTGGGCAGCCGGCGGTGCTCCTCACCGGGCCTCTTCTCTTCGTACTCTTTCTTACCTGCTCGCCCAGCATCAGGGACCGCTGCCGTGCTGGCTGGGGAAGCCGGAGTCACACTGCTGAGCCTGCTGCAGTTCCCTGAAATGGATCTGTCTGAGCAGCGTTACTTTTTGGCATCAGCTAATCCAACGAGGTCTGTCTGAGTAAGGAAAACAGACTCAGGGGGCTGTGTAGCGGAGGGAGATGTGCACCCCTTTCCGCCTTCCTGCCCTGAATGTGGGCTGGATCCGCAGTTGCTCCAGGGCTAGCTCACCCCTGCAATTAGGCCAGGTCCCAGAACTTGAGCCTTGGAAGTGAAGTCGGCTCAAGGCAAAGATCCAAGTCTTCATTCTGCTTGAACGGAAGAACGAGATTAAAAGAGAAAAAGGGCTGTATTGAGGACGGAAGACAGAACTCCGTTTAACCTCAGTCTGTTTTAGCAGTTAATTTCTTCTCAAGAGGGACATTAAGTCTTTTTACCTGGCAGACAGGCACTGGCTGTTTAAACCCAGTGTGGGCCAGGGAATGGAATGAATGATTAGATTTTACATTAGTCAGAGAGAGAGACAAGGTGCATATTATTTTCCCCTGCCTTTCGTCATGAAATATAGACTATCCTTCCACTGAGTATTTGCTTAACCAGGTCATACAAATTCTTAATTCAGGAAGAGGAAAAAACAGCGTCTGAAAGCTAGGACCTGAATACTTGAGAACATTTGCAGGTGTTTCTGGACAACAGGAACACATTTGTTTACTCTCCTGTTCTCCGCCAGTCTTTCTGGTCGCCCTCAGTGGTGATCCTGGCCAGGCAAACCTTCAGTTCAGAAGTACGCTCTGTGACAAAGGGTGATTGTGAGTTTCTTGTTTCAGAAAAAAAGCACACATTTCTCTGGGTAGGAAAACACAAGGAGCGTATATGTTCTTAGTTTCTAACAGAGGTATTCTACAAAAATAATTGGAAAGGAATTATTTAATGAATTTTTAGGCTTTTAGTTGTATTTAAGACTCTGACCAAAATTCAAGAACCTAGAAGTATGGTGGATGCCAAGAAGGTTCTACAGGGCTGGCAAATCTTGGTTCTGAACTAAATTTGGCATGGGAAATGCATTTCAATGTTCTTCACACAAAATTATGATTACAGAGCATTCTTGAGAATTCTTGCTCTTGTCAGTAACCCCCTTTTGCTAAGTGCTGTCCATTTATAGTTTGATTCGAAGTTATGCAGTATGTTAAGTAGCAAAACTGACGTCCGGATGGAAATGTCTGGCATTCTGAAGTACTTTCCAATCTAGGCTGTCACCCTGAGTGTAGCCTTAGTGTACAGTTGATAAAGTCCTGTGTTCAGTTGAAGTGTTCAGTGTTCAAACCAAGCCAGAGCATGGAGAATACAAGCGTATGTCCCCTAGGGCCTTGAGGTGGTGGGAAAATATAGCACCTTTTCCCTCTTTCAGGGAAGAATATTTTGGATGAGTTGGTCTGATCCACTGCACTGGGAAAGATGTTAAAACCAAATTCCAAGAAAATGGTTGTAATGTTTCAGGACAGTGAGAATTTATTTTGAATATTAGAAATGAATTCCTGTGAAAAGAGATCATTTTTTTGCTGTCATCTTCACTGCTTTATAGCTAAACATACTATTCACCAGATTTCAGTATTGTGTTTCTGTCAAAAAGGGGTTTTGTGCCTCAGTGAGATTCAGAATGGCTCTCAAACTCAGTATGCACCCAACTAAAAGGTGCAAAAAGCAGTGGAAACACGGATTGTATTTTCAGTGTTATGTTCTTGGATGCCAGGAATGTGTGTGTGGTGATTTTGGTTAGGTGAGGAACATTCTTGCTCTCTGTATCTGTTGGTTTCTTTTCAAGAACTGAGAATGTGGTCTTTGGTTAGAGAAAAGAAAGAAATATTTTCTTTGTGGAATGTGTGCAGCCCATTTGGGATCATCCAAGCATTAATAACTCAATAAAATTCTACCAGGTATAAATACCTAAGGATGTTTTTGATTAGTAGCTTATTAAGTCTTAGGTACCATGTGCCCTTTTCAATATAACTATCATCTTGCATTAAGATACAAAACTCCACTTAATTACTGAGAGTCCCTTCTGAGTAACATCACATGTGGTTATTCAGTTGTGTTTTGAGATTGAAATGGTTGTGGCTTTACTTGTGCATGGTGGAATAAATAATATTCCCATAAAACATGTTTCAGGCTGCCTCTTCCTTCCCTTCCCAAGTAGGCACCTGGTTTTAAATACGGCTCCGTGTTCGTCTCTCAGGACAGTATTCCCAGGACGTGACCTCAGTGAGCAAGAGGGTGTCAGAGAAGCCATGCTGAGCCAGCGCTGCTGTTCAGAGCGTGATTTAGTTTCGGACTTTGGCTCGACTCACTCATCAGAGACTGCTCTTTCCAGCTGTGCTGCAAGCTCTCCCACAGTTTAATTCTTTGCTTATTTTTTTTAGAAATCCTCCATCCAAGTACCACCGTGGTGTGCCAAAGTATGACGATGACTTCACACCTCAGCTAATTCACATCTGCAAGGGGAGAAAACAATTTGCAACTGAATCCAGCCTCACCAATGCCATTTCCACTCTGGAGACTGGTGGGTAAATCCAAGTTTTGTCTTAATAAATACAGATATGATATACAAAGGCAATGTGCTACATATTTATTGATTCATATATTAACTTTATGAATAGTTTGTGTAGCTCATGGATCAAATGAAATCCACTTAACATTTTCTAGTATGTGCTTTCAATGAATCATTCCTACTTAACCTTTATATTATGATGTACTCACCTTCGATGGGAAAAGAAATAATAGAAATAACTTCATCGTCCATATATTTATTGAACACTATTATTACGACCTGAACTTTGCGGGAGCAGCAGAGAATCAATGTGTTTAGTCCTCGCTGGTGCTAATATTTAAAGAGATCTTAAACTGTTATGACAGAAAAATACTATAAATATTTATTGAGCTTCAGAACAAGCACTAATCTAGAATTGGAGTATGTAAGAGATAACAAGCAGATTCTTTGCTTTCATAGGCTTTGGATTTCTGTGTGTGGGGAGAAAAGTTAGTAAGTAACCATTTATGTATAAAGTTAGTGACAAGTGCTAGCCAGAAAACTAAACCCTCGATGATCAGGCTTTTGTAGAGATTTAAGATCTTCAGACAAGAAGGAGCAGGCACCTGAGGGCCCGGTGGAGGAAGACTGGAACGAAAGCTTGCTCAGAGGTCCTGAGGCAGGAGTGAACACGGCTCGTTCAAAGAGCAGGTAGAAAACAGCACTAGATGGAGAGCAGCGCGTGACAGGGAGGAGGAAGAGGAGAGAGGGGCCCCGGATGTAAACATAGGCATTATATTTCGTGGTGTCTAAACATTTTTACCAGTGAACCCATTTCTTCTTGATTGCAGCATGTGACTGGGTAGGAGGATCCAGCAAATGGACAGTTAAATTTGAAGTTCTCCAAAAAGACAAGGGTTAGACCTAGATTTGGAAGTTTGTTTAATCTTAATGGCATTTACAGCCATCTGGGTCTCGATTATCTATCTCACCTGGAATTATTAAATTGTGCTAATACTGATTATTAAATTGTACTAACTTGGTATAATTGACTTAGTTTTTGTTAACAGCTGCTTATGTTTGAATTATTGTCTATCATATTTACTTATTACTACTACTGGGGATTGAATGCAGGGCCTTCTCACTGAGCTACATCTCCAGCCTTTTTAATTTTTGTTATTATTTTTTGAGGCAGGGTCTCATGGAGTTGCTAAGTCACCCAGGTAGGGTTTCACCTTATGACCCTTCTGCCTCAGCCTTTCCGTGTGCTGGGATCAGAGGTGAGCACACCATGCCTGCCCTTCATTTTTTATGAATTTCGAGAAATGAAGGTGAATTTTATTGGGAGAATTTAAAGATAATTTAAGGGATAATACCTAGGATATCATAACTACTGAAAAATGCTAGCTATCATTATTAGTAGTAAGTTCTGTGATCTTATTCTTGTGTGCACTGAAAGTGCAGCCCAACACTCAATAAGAGGTACTTGAAACTGTGCAAAGCTCCTAAGATGGTGTGAGAGGAAAAGAAGACACATTTCTCATTCTCTGGGCCCCTGCGGCTGACGGGACACCAGGAAGTCAGTCTTGGGGGAGGGGTCCTTCCACGGGAGAAGCAGAATTCTGCCAAAAGGTGATTTAAGTCCAGATTATTCTGCATTTCAGCTCACTATACCCACATATAAATTGATAGCACAGAATGTTTTTATGGTTACTATAGGACCGGCCGTTTCCTCCTCTTGTCCTGTTCTCCTAACAAATTATTTTGGACATGGTGCTCTTGCTCACCTTCCCTTAGGTCCTCGCTGTACCAAGACTGTCTTCACAGCGAATGAAATGACACAGAAGTTAGAACGGGAAGAACATCTTTATCTGTGTGCTTCTTAGTATTTTTTTTTTTTAAACTTCTGGGAAATTGCAGAGTAGGTGGTGTCACTAGACACTTTTTCAGAAACTTTCGTCTCCCTGTCTCTTGTTTTTCCTCAAAGAGTCATTCCCATTCCTCAGCCCATCTGGCCTGTGTGTAGGACAGCGTCGCTGCAGGCACTCTGCAGTGAGCTCGGGGAAGCTTTCCCCGGGTGCTGGGGCTGCGTGATTCGCTTCCCTGAGTCACTGCAAACAAGACTGGCTGCAGAGCCCCTTCGAGAGGCAGAGCCGCAGGATACACGCTTACCTCATCCTCTGTTATATCTCTATTTTCTACTGTACTGGGAATGGTTGGTAACATGAGGAGTTACAGTTATGGATTGCATATTTTTCCATAAAATACTTCCTAGTTGGGCTGGCTTTCTCAGGTGGGGGAAGAATGTTTAATGTTTAAACCTTAACCTCTGTTCCAAAGCTTGCAGTTCCAAGTCTTTGCTCTGTCCTTCTGAACACCCAAGGTTTGTTCTCTGAAGGCAACCGTCATACTCATGTGATTATTCCTGGTCGTGCCTCGGGAATCCTAAGTAAATGCCAAGTTTGCACACCCTCTTTCAATTTGCCATTGAGCAATAAGGAGATTTAGCTCTTTGACTCAAACTCTACACTACAAAAATACATCCATCTTCTATTTTTCTAAAATAAAATATGTTGAGAATGTTGGTTCAATTGATAGCATCGATAATTATTTAAGATTGAGGCATCTATTCATACTTGTAAGTTAGCCCCATATTTTATATCTATAATTTTCACTTAAGATTAACATCTTTTTAAAATCAGTTAATTATGTTTATTTGCTCTATCAAAAATCTCAGGCATTCAGATTTTTCCAGGTATTTAGAGTAATATAACAAATTTCCATGTACCCAGAAACCCATTTGAGAAATAAAATTTACAAGTACCACTCAAACTATGGTTAAATTGATTTTTGTTCACAGTCTCCTTGCTGACCCACTAGAGATAAAATGCCATAAAGGTTTTTGATCATTAACTTCATAACAAATTTATAATTTTATCAATATGTTTTTATCCCGAAGCAGCATATTAAAGGTATATTTAATCTTCATATGGTGACATAATACTCTATATATTATAAACTTGGCTTTTCCCTCTCAGTGAGTTTTTGAGATTTTAAATGCATATAGCTCCGATTTTTCATTTTATTTTTAGAAATATTCCATTGTTTATCTGTATACATAACATATTTGTTATTCCCCTGATTTCTTAAGTTTTTTTTTTTTTTTTTTTTTTTTTTTTTGAGACAGGGTCTCGCTTTCTATTCAGGCTGGCCCTGAGCTCACTATGTAGCCCAGGCAAGCTTCGAACTCAGCAATCCTACTGTCTCTGCCTCCCGAGTGCTGGGATTACAGGCGTGAGCCACCACGCCTGGCTCCCCTGATTTCTTGATGGAAATCTGGTTTATACTCAAATTTAGCTATAAAAGTGCTACTATAAGAATTCTACTACATGCTTCCTCACACACAAAG
>PVIC010041553.1:0-16125 GCA_004025085.1 Thryonomys swinderianus | reverse complement strand
ACACGCCCACCAACAATCAACACCGCATACCACAATGCCGGACGTGGTGGCTCACGCCTGTCATCCCAGCACTCGGGAGGCAGAGACAGGAGGATTGCTGAGTTCGCGGCGGCTTGCCTGGGCACCATAGTGAGCTCAGGGCCAGCCTGAACTACAAAGCGAGACCCTGTCTCAAAAAGCAAAAAAAAAAAAAAAAAATTCTATAGTTTAGAATCCACTTAAAACTCTGAGGATAGTATAATGAATTCCAGAATAGTATGATGAATTCTGACCACGCTGGGATTTAAGTTTCTTGGTTTTTTTTTTTAAAGTAACACCTACTTATCAATATCACTGCAAGGTACAAGTGTGTACAAACTTATAGGCTGGAGCACATCACATGACACTTGTTTTCACTATTTGATTTCTATCACCACCAATATTTAAGTATAAGCATTAAAAGATCATGAATAAAAAGGAGAAATACTGAATGTATTGGGGAGTATGTACCTTAGCAATGCAGATAAAATTTGTACCATTCATTTACTATATTCACAAATACATATTAATACTATCTCATACTGGGATTCCCTATATTAAATCGATAATGGTTATCTACTAGGCATTTAAATATGAATACTGAATACCGGTGAAGAAAACTAATCTCATGGGAAGGCATTTTTATGGATAATTTTATGGTTTATATCTAGTGGCACCTAAATGCCTCACCTGCTCAGAGGTAGGGCTTCTCAGAGGTGACTGGATCACGGGCATGTGACATCAGGTTAGTACACGGATAGGTTAAGGGTTGGGTGTTTGCTGACAGGTGAACCCTGGTGAGAAGAGATTGGTCACTGTGAGCACAGCCTGGAGATACAGACAGACAGACACAGGTGTCTCACCCTCTTGGAGAACATGGTGCTTCCTTTCTGGTAGTCCATGGACTGTTTCTCCTCTATGGTGCCCTCTGATGTCCAGCCCTGGCTTAGAATCAGCCAACTATGAATTGACCCCTCTACAAACTGAGCTAAAGTACATCTTTCCTCTTTTAATTTGTTTAGTGTTGCAGATTTCCTCCCCACAAGAAAATAATATATAGTAATTCTGAGTTTCTCGTTCTTGCCTCAGTAACAATATAAAACAGCCTTGCCAAAAGCTTATTCTGCAATTTTCATTCCCTGTGGCTAATCAGGGAAGTGTAGAATTCCAGTAAAATCTTACTTTGAAATCTTCTTGCACTCGCCTGCTTTGGAGCAATGGCGACCTTGCATGGGAATAATGACTCACAACACCGTATGGGAACGCTGCATGGGGGATATGGAGTCACATGTTGCTTATGGACAGGAATGCTCTCAGAGCAAGAGCACACTAGTCTACCTTGCTCTTGTCTGCGCATTGCAGACAATTCCAGAATCCTAGATGCAACAGATCAATCAGAAGACATGGCCTCATCCAGAATCAGGAGCTGTGACAATTATGAGACATAGGCACCCCCCCTCAGAACAATATAGGAGCATATTTTACACTACTGTTTTAAATAATTAGCTATGATGTAAAATAAAAATAAGAAATCTGCAGCACCATGGAGCCACCATTGTACATTTGCTCTATCAGTGACTGAAATACCATTTGTAATACAGAACTGTATTATTTGTATTTCAGTTATTCCTGTTGCCTCTAAAAATCTGAAATGCATCATATCCTTTAGAATTAATGACAGTACCATTTTTTAACTGGAAGAACAGTCTATTCGTACTGATTTTTCCCCAGTTTTCAATCAGAGAGAATTTGAACTTTAAAAAATTGCATTCAAGGGCCGGAGGGTTAGTTCAGTGGTTCCGGCACTTGCCTCACAAGCGCAAAGTCCTGAGTTCAATGCCTGGTAACCACATAAAATGTTGGGCGTGGTGACTCACACCCACCAGCAATCAATACAACATACCACAGTGCCGGACGTGGTGGCTCACGCCTGTCATCCCAGCACTCGGGGGGCAGAGACAGGAGGATTGCTGAGTTCGAGGCTTGCCTGGGCTATATAGTGAGCTCAGAGCCAGCCTGAACTACAAAGCAAGACCCTGTCTCAAAAAAAAAAAAAATGCATTCAAAAGTATTATTTGCATAATATAATTATCACATTTGGGCTGATAATGTTCTAATCATTTTTTCATTATGTTTATGACATTACTTTATGTTTACATATTAGATAAAGGAATTCCACACTTGGTTTTTAAAACATATGTAGCTGTCATTACCAAAATTAATAACATTCTAAGCAAATCACCTACCTATATGCTGAATATTATAAATTTTTCCTTAGCTAAATCTTGTTTCATCACTATTTCTCTTTCTGTTCATGACCACCCTCTGGCTAAAGATTCCATTTAATCTATTCATGTATTTAGCTTACCATAACAAGCCACTTACTACAAACTTTCCTTGAGCCTAGGTTCACTGTCTAATTATCTCAAAGTACTTCATTTTGCTGCTTCCAAACTTTTAGAATTAAGGTAGCAAATGTTGCCACAATTTAAATTTCACTGAGTCTTCCAACTATCAGAAGCCTCCATGTCTGGTCACTGAAAGAATTCTCACCTGAGAAGCTGATTTTTTTGGATAAGTGTCCTGAGAATGGCTTCCCTCCCCCAAAACCTTCCACCCCCACAATGCATGACGAACCCTGACGGCTACATTCCATCTACACCAGTGGTTCAGTGCTGGCTAGAATTATCCTGTATGAGTCTAGCCTTCTATGATATTTCAGGTGAAGAGAAGACAGACATAACCATTAATGATATTTTCTGTGGGGCAATATACTATGTAAAGGCAAATCTACAAGATTAAGCACTATCCCCCAAACACCCACAGACTACTTCTCAAAGTAGTACTTTAAACTGACTGGTTTTCAAGTTTTAATCTTTTCACATAATCATAAAGAAAATAAATCAGGACACACATCTTTATACATAGGGGATATTCTTGTTTATCATAACAATTTTTCCAAAAATTAGAATTGTGGAATCTATTTTATATAGTACCTTGAGATGCAATTAGATTTACTTGAAGCTAATGTCCTACTTTACAGAAAAATCTGTATTAATAACCCTGACTCACATCAGACTATGTATTTGGTCTTGGAACTAAGCATCATTCAGCCATTTGAGTACATCAGTTAGAAGTGGATATGTAAGATATGTAGTTTTCCTTGTCTCCCCTGGTACCAGTGACCAAACACAGGACCTTGAGCCTACCAAGCAGACGTGGTACCACCGAGCTGCACCCCCAGCCCAAGATATATTGTTCCAGTGAGCCCCACAATGTGGAGTCTCACAATCTCCCGCCTCACCTCTGTATGCCTGAGATGTACACATATTTAGAACAAAGTTACTCCATTCAAGTAACATATCTCTGTAGTCAATTAATACAAATTCCTTTACAGATCAGTAACTTAGATATTCCCTGAGTAAACATCTAGAGAGGCAATATAAACATTAAATGAAGCATATTATAGATTTAATTTATTCCTAAATATCATGATCTATAAGAGTGCTATTAACTTGAATACAGCTAAATTTCTAAAACAGGATATGTTCTAATTTCCACAGCTTAATAAGTGGTTATTAAAAGAAGTGAAAAGATGTTAAATAAATGTGTAATTCTGTCAGTAGAGCACATATCTAGGATCTCACAAAAGTAAAATGCTATTCTATGGAACTCAGCTCTTAAGTTTCACGGTCATAACTTGTAGAATTTCCTAAACATATTATTTACTCAAAATAAGTTGCCATTTTATCATATGATACTTAAAAATGTTTTGTAACTACAAATGATATTCCAGACAGGCAGCAATACAGACACATTTTCCTCTTGAAGTTTAATAGTGATACATCACCCATTTATCATAGAAACTCACAAAAAATAAGATTGCTTCAAAGTCAAAATTTACATTACTAGGGCCGGAGATTTAGCTCAGTGGTTCCAGCACCTGCCTTGCAAGCACAAGGCCCTGAGTTCGATCCTCAGTAGCCATATACAATGCTGGGCGTGGTGACTCACACCCACCAGCAATCAATACCACATACCACAGTGCTGGGTGTGGTGGCTCATGCTGTAATCCCAGCACTTGGGAGGCAGAGGCAGGAGGATTGCCTAGTTTGAAGCATGCCTGGGCTACATAATGAGTTCAGGACCGGCCTGAACTGCAAATCAAGACCCTGTCTCAAAAAAAAAAAAAAATTTACAATACTATTAAAAGTTATGAATGAAAACTGTCCAGTTACCATGTATTATGAGCACATTTTTCCATTTGAAATAATATATTTTCATTCCTTGTCTAATTATTTCATTTAGGTTGCTTTTCTTGATATTAGCTCAACCTATTCAAACAAAAAAATTAAAGATGAACTTCTTTCCCTTTAGAATTTAATATAATCATGAACTCACACTACATTATAAACTAATTGTTACCTATTAATATACCATAGTGACATGCTAATGTAGCACATAATTACTTTTTATAAAGCAATAATTGGCTAGAAGACAAATAGAATAATACCTTAAATGAGACATCTAAATCATGCTTTCCTTTGGAAGCCTGAAGACTCTTACAACAGGCCTATTAGGGAGTCACTTTATTCCTCAAGTCTTTAGACATGATATTTTACATGAAAAAAAATGGCTCACGTCTGACAGCAAACATTCCCCAGTGCCTCTTCATGTCACAACTGTTAGATTTAAAGGCAGGACATCCGCACAGTATCGGAATGAAAAGAGTAACGTTTCACGTTTCAGAAAAAAGTTAAAGCAGAATATTCACAGTTCGGTGTCACGAGCAGGAGTGCCTGGTTATGAACCGTAAGGCATTTTCACAGATGAAGGTGACAATCTCATCACTCTCCAAAGGGTAAAGCTACACCTCAGACTAACAGGACACATGAAGTGTCAGAACACGAGATGGAAAGCCCTATTCTGCAATCCACGGGGGGGGGGGTGCCGTCATGTGGAGGTGCAGGTGTGTCACGTGAAGCCTTATCAGGAGTCCCCCACAAACTCAGCGTGCCGACTGTTCCTCTAAGTACTCAAGACCTATCATCCTACATCTGGAGCAAAGAGGAGCCGCTTCTGACAGGACTGCAGCATTTCCTCTGCGTGAAAATGCTCCACAATGATCACACCACTCAACACATCAGCGAAGAGTTAAGTCTGGGAGAGAAACAAGAAAAGGACTTGGCTTGAAAACTTCCCCCTACTGCTTGGATGTGTAAAAGAAGAAATCAAGAATAACACCACTGCGGGTTGGTAAAACAACAGAAAATAAAAAGGGGCTTTTTTTCCCTTTTTTTTAATGAAGAGGCTTAACGGCAGGTTAATCGTGGGAGTCAGCCTTTGAAGTAAGGATTATTAATTAAGGGAAATGGGTTATGTTCTGGAATCTTCCTGTCAAGCTAGGGTAGAAGTCCCTGGAATCGTCTTGCTGAGCAGGGAAATGTGCTGCTCAGGCACCCAACGCTCCTGCTGCATGAGGCCGGGCACGGCGCGCGCTAAGGGCATCTGTCAGTCAGCTGCTGGTGGTTTGGGGAGAGTAATCAACTGCCTTTCAATTCCGAAGTGATGCTTCACTGGAATTAAGGAAATATTTATAGCATAAACCTCCTCAGTTATATCCTCTTCTTAAAAAAAAATGTTAAGAAAATTAAAAATAGTTTAGGTTGCTTAGAATAATTTAATCCATTACTGACCACGAGGCGCACAGAGGACCAGTGTTTCCGGATGACTGTGCGTCTGCTATTTCGTTCATGCGGCGCCTGATCCAGCGTGCAGAAAGGTTTAAACAGGAGCACGCTAATACCTGTTCGGCACGATGGGTTTTTTCCTGTTTCGCTTCCGTACGATGCAATGTGAAACTATAAACACACACTCAGAACGCCACCACTTAGTTTTGCCCCTCGGCACGCAAGCTAATTTTCTTGCTGAGCACTTCAGAAATGTGCGTCAAAATACCTGACGTGACGCTGAGAATCACGAAATGGTTACAGAATCAGCCAAAAGTATGTCAGCGCCTCTCCAGAGAGCAGGCGGCGTGCGGACCTGGAAGAGGCGTCAAGCGCCTTCAAGCAGAGAGCTTTTGAAGTCACTGTGACCCCAACAGGGAAGAAAATGATATTAAAAATAAGAAGACGTGTTTAAATTACTGATAGTTTCTGAAAAAGAAAACTGATTTGCTAGTGTGTCCTTCAGCGCGTTCACTCTCCCTTGTTACCGTGACTGTCAGGTAACTAACATCCCCCAGGTAATTCTGAGCAGCTGTCATACAGCTCCCAGCAGACCCGGCCGCCCACGGCTTTTACTCGTCCCATGTTACTTTTGCGCCGGGAAACTCCAAGGGCCGCGCACGAGCGGCAGGACCTTAAAACGCGCCGACTGTCCTGCACCTGGGTTTTTCCAGGCCCCAGAGTGGAGTTGGCCAGGACCCCCGTCCGCGGGGGAGGCGCAGGGCCCGGCGTTCGGAGGACCCGCCTGGGAACAAAGCTCGGACTGCGGCTCAAATCGGATGTCACCGGCGCGAAGGCACCAGTTGAACACCCGGCCCGTCGTTCCGTCCGTCCGTCCCCGCCCGAGCTCCGCGCGGCCGCTGCAGCGCCGCCTCCTTCCCGCTCCCCCCCCCCCACCCCGCACACCGCGCGCCCGGCCGGACTCACCGAAGTTTCCCAGCAGCTGCGGACCCGCCGCCGCGTCCGTCCCCGCCTCGCTGCTCCGGCTCCGGCTCCGGCTTCGGCTCCGCCAGCGCCGCGCGGTGCAACGCGCTCGGGGGCCGCGTCCGGGGCGGCGCTGCGGTCCCGGCAGGCGGGGCGCACCTGCCTGGGCGGCTGCGGCGCGGGAGCCCCTGCTCCGCTCGGCCCGCGGCCCAGCTCCCCGGCTCCTCTCACGCGCCCGCCTCGCTCCGGGCCCCCGGCCGGCTCCCTGGAGGACGCCGCCGCCCCAGCCGCCCCGGAGCCCGCTCTGCGGTCTTCCGCCGCCGCCCTCCGACTCGGCGGCCCCGCGCGCCGGAGCCAATGGGGCCGGACGCCGCCCCCATCTCCCCGCCCTCAAAACAAAACGCGGCGTGGCGCCCGGCGCGGCCCTGCGCGCGGGAGGCTGGGGGAGCTGGGCGCGCTGGGGCCTCCGCGCTTCCCGCGGGCGCCTCACAGGAGCTTATCAAGGCCAGCCGCGGGCCTGACAGGCTGCACCTGGGTCGGCACCTGAGCCTCGGTTCGCAGACGCTGCAGGTCCGCGGAGATGAGAGAACCCAAGGCACCTGGAGGCTAGAGGCTCGGTGTTCCCTGTCACTGGCCGTCTGTCTCGCTCTGTGGAACAACGTGAGACAATCCATTTACCTGGAAACTGTCTCATGTTTTAAACATTCCCTGAACAAGAGCCAGAGGATAATTGGTGCTAATCACAGACACGGAGTTTCTCCTAATTCGTTCGCCTGTTTCTAGACTGATTTAACTTGGGCCATACTCCGTGAAGAGCTCAGTTATTCAGACTATTATGTTGCTCTGATGTGTTTTGATCTCCGCAGAGTGTGAGATTTGAAAATCAGCGTAATTGCTTTTCCTGAGGAAATTTGTTTAGTGATTACTCCAAACTTGTTTTAATGGCAATAAAAATTAAAATATCAGTGTTGAAAATACCGTGAGCAGTTCCTGTAGACTCCACAGAACCACAATGCGTCCTTTATTCTTGAGGTTCTGGCTCTGTATTTCTCTACTTAAGTGTTATACATTGAATAAAAATTTGCTTAAACAAGTTTATCCAGGATCATTTATTTGTCCTCCCCAATATCTGTCACTTTATCATTTCTATATAGATTGCAGCAATATTGGAGAAAACCGCTTTGTCTTAGTAAAAATATCTGAAAAGTTGAGTCTCAAAGCAGTCCTAAAAATATATGTAAGAATGAGTAGGATTGAAAAATTAAACAACTACACAAATACTAATGTCTTTTCAATGTCAGCACTGAATAAGAATAAAATTAATGTGTCTTGCAGAAAACTTTGTGTTCTACTGAAGCAATATGAATCGCTTGATGCACTTGGTGTGGCCAAGCTTTGTATATCATGACAAGTTAAAATAGCTCTGGGAGACTCTACAAACAAAACAATTTCCTTACCTGTCGATCATGAGAAGGAGGCATGGAAAATGGAATATTTACAGCACTGTGTGCTGTGTCACTACGAAAAAAGGTAAAAGCTAACTTTATTGTAATTCATTTATGTAGCCAACCAAATCTTTTTCAGGGAAGTGTCTTGCTAAGTGTAGCTACCTGGCTTTTGTAGGGGAAGGAATATGTTGAGGAAACATGGAAAACTAAGCACTGTTTTCCTTTTGGTTTAGAGTCAAATATTCATTTACTTAATTCATTTGTCGATAACAAATCAGTCATTGAACACTTTCTTCTACAGGCTGGTGGTTTTTAGTGTGCTCTTCAGTAGAGCAGCGGAATGTTTGGTTGGAAACTATAGACACGTTCTCAAGCCTTTCTCCATTCTACCAAGTTGGCACTGGAAGAACACCTGACAATGTATGGTTCACTTGCCCCCCAGAAGAATCTGACGCATACAGAAGTGTTGAAGTCATTGCTTTAGGAGTGCAAACCTAAATAGAAACCCTATGGTAGAAAGACATAGAAAGGAACATAGTCTTCCCAAGAACATCAATGAACACATACAAATCTAGGCACACTTCACTCTGCCCCAATTAAATGAAGAGAATGTTCGAGTCCTGCCTGCCCAGAGACTGATGGGGCAGTATGGAAGGGCGCCCTAGGTAATGTAGTTGTAAACCACAGAGCCTTCGGAATCACTTCTTACTGCCCTGGAACTCAGTCTTTCCTGATTAAGACAATTTAAAATCACCCTGTATTAAGAAGAGGAGCTACAGCTGCAGGTGAACTCCGATCCTGAGCCCCGTGCTGAGGCGCCTCTGTAGCCACCTGGCTGACCTTGTTCAGTAACCTACACCAGCTACTTGGTTCTCACCGACCTTTGTGCAAAGGAGATAAATAAAAGGGGACACAGAGTCAGCTTAACATGCC
The DNA here is from genome assembly GCA_004025085.1 of Thryonomys swinderianus. NCBI lineage: Eukaryota > Metazoa > Chordata > Mammalia > Rodentia > Thryonomyidae > Thryonomys > Thryonomys swinderianus. The sequence goes on along the minus strand of PVIC010041553.1, from coordinate 7,073 downwards.
AGCAGCCAGAAGGCTGTTGCCTCTAGTAGGCAGAGAAGGCCCTGCTGTCCAGGTGTTGTTAGGAACATGTTTTGGGAGAAATAATTGGAAGGTCAAAATTGATCAGGCCTTCCTGGTGCAGATGGACTCTGGACTCAGCTCGTCTTCACCTTTGCTAACAACAAAGACTCTGGTCGTCCCACATGCTGTGATGCTTCAAGGCTGAACTACTCCATTGCCGGTGTGTGCCCTGCCCAGCGGGATCTTCATCTGCATAATGTCTCTAGGACTATTGGAGGTGTTTGCCCTGCCCACAGGGCTGCGACATTCTGTTACTCAAGAGGTGCTGAATAAAAGGTGTGGTGAGCTGGGGCCTGGGGTCTTTTGCTACCCAGAATAGCATGGATCAGGCCCAAATTTAGCCTCTATGAACCTCGTTTCTGCCTACTTATTAATTATTATTGCACCATGTGCCACCGATTCACAGGAGACTAGAACCTAATAAAAGGTTCTAGTTACATTCCCTTCCCCTGGTTCCCACAGGGTGTCTTGCCTTTATGCACTCAAACACGAGCACAAGCGAGCAATCAAAGTAACACAAGGTTCATCTGCTTCCCAGTACCAATTAGCACTCACTCAGGTCGTCCCTGTTCTCCAACGTGCAGCCACCTGTGAAGGCAGCCCCCACCCCCCAACTTGTCATCTCAGAGGCGGCCAATTAGGCCTCAGTTCGCTGGCCGCCTACGTTGATCAAAGACAATGAGGCTGATGGGAGGCAAAGGACCCAACAAAGCCAGAGAAACCAGGAAGTTCCTCCTTCAGCACCTATAACTTTCATGGGGAAGGGACCAGCCTCACTTCTGCTTATATTTCCTCAGCCAGAGGAAAGTCTCAGACACTTTGCTAAACCACATCTCAGTGTGACAGAAAAGTATAACCTTTCTTCAGGGAGCAAACTATGGGGAAGGCCAGCAATAATTTTAGAAAATAATATAATCTCTCTCTGACTCTAAAACAACATAAATATGAGTTTTCCCGGCAGTGGCCAGCATGTCTATAAAATATATTTCTTCTTGTCTTACCATTTCATATTGGGCTTACTATTTATTTGAAATGATTCTAATATACATGCTGAATAAAATTATTGAAAGTATTTATGGTTTTTAGAAGCATAGAGGCGACATAACAAATAGGATACTCTGCTTTTCTATTGTAAAATGTATACATCTTTGCTCGATTGCCTGGAAGTGAATCCTGAAACAGAGACCTATGTACCAATAGTTTACGAGCCGGACAAGTCCTAGCACCAGTGTAAAAGGACTTGATTGGAGTGTCTACTGGAAGTATCAGGGCTTAATTACACAAGGATTGCTAAGAAAGTGAGACAGCCCACTACATGGAGTTTTCAAGCAAGAGCCCCTTACGCGACTGGTCTTGACTTCCACTCGAGGTTGCAATGACTCCCTCTTCTGAGATAGACACACAAATGTGGGCAGTGTATGAAAATATACTGAGAGTCTAAAGCCAGAGTTTAAATCACTCTCCCTTGAGGGATTTACCATCAGCCAAAATAGAAAATCAGGCCAGCGTGTATCGGTCTATCCCTTTAGCCTGCAAAGGAAGTGAGAAAGTTCCAGAAAGTGCAAACTGTTGTCAAGCATCCAGCGATACTAGGCATGAAGATGGGGTGGGTGGGGTGGAGGGCCGCAGACTGGGCCAGGAGACCCTACGCTGAACCTCAACAGAACCTTCTGCTGAGAGCAGAGAAGAGAGGGCTTTGTCGATGCACCAGTGGCAGTATTGCTAAAACCCTGTCATGTCTTTTACACTCAATAAATGAGTGAATATTTACTGAGCACTTCCTGGGTGTCAAGCGTAGCATAAGTGTTCCACTTATGTGGATTTCATAATGCTGAAGAAGTCAGCAGTATTATTTTCTTTAGTTTACAGATGGGAAAATGACAGCACAGGGAATTTAAATAGCGTTTAGGGACTGCAGAGTAAGCAGAGACCCAGCATCCAAGGATCTAAGCTTGAGAGCTCATTTCTGTCTTTGTTCAACTCCGCCACTCAACCCCTAGGATTTCTATACTGCTGGATGTAACAAAATCTCATTATAATGAGATTCTGTCTTCAATGCATTGCCTTAAAAATATTGAATTTTTTAAAAATTTCATGAATCGACTGATATAAGTTAAATTGAAATATATGTTCCTTTAGATGTGAAGTGAATGGCAAAATTGGAATAGTGAATGCTATCATCCCTGGAAAACACAGAAAAGTCTCATTCCCAGGAGTGTGTAGGAACTTCATGGTCTATCATAAACTAGATGCACATTTAAATATTTTAACAATGAAATAGCATTTTCCTCAAGATCACAAGCACATGTGCATGAGGAAAAACAGCAAGTGAAAAACAAAAATTTGGCAAAAGAAAAATAAAGCAAGTGGAAGGCTCTGTCACGGCTTCATGAAATTTAGACTCACCAAGGCTGAGAGCCCTTAGACCTCAGAACCATTTCGTGAATTATAGTCAACGACAAATGGAGATGAGACTAAACCATTCACAGAAGTGACTAGTTTTTAGGGACATTGTGTGTTTGTCATCCCCATAACCAAATCTAAATGTCACAACAATAATGTAAAATGGTATTTTAATGGATATGTTTTGATGATATACAGAGATGCTCAGAGGAAAAAACATTTTCTTAATGTCACACTGAAAATCAGCCTGTGGGCTGTCATCAGTAAATAACATTCCAACGGTCACTGTACTATCCCTTTAGTCCTCTCAAAATTGGGGTCAGTTAGAATGGAAATATTTCGCAGGGAGCCAAGGGTGCTGGTTCATACAAGAAAATGAGAAACGTGAGAAATAGGAACATTCTATATATATTCAGAATTCATGCAGATGACCACAAAGTATCCTGAGTTCAAACTGGGCCATAAAAAGCATATGACTTGAGAGGTAGAAAATTCACATATCTAAGTTCTAAACTACTTTAAGCTATCTTTGTTACATTTAGGAATTATGTCGTGGCAATAGATTAATAAATACATTAGGTCAACATACATTTTAACAATTACAGAATTGAGAGGTTTCTTTTATTTTTAATCTCCAGGACATCAAGGAAGGGTCAGCATTATAAAGCAAATATAACCCTTGAGGAAAAAGTGTTCCATGAAGAATGAGCAAAAAAGGAAGATTTGGGGATAATTTTGGAAAAAAAGAAAAATACCATGTGTTTGTGTATACAGTTGACCCTTGAACAACATGGGCTTGACCAGCAGACATGCACTATGTTCAGGTTTTTGTTATTGTTCAGTATTTGTGATAATCAGAATAAACTCACAGATGAACCAAGCAGCCAAAAATATAAAACAAGCAAACATTTGTGTAATCCACTAATGTATTACTATATGTAAGAGCAGCCTATTTATAAAAAGCATACAAATCCAATATAAACCATTAACAATCAAGAGGGGGGTAGTGGAAGTGGGCAAAGGGGTCTAAGACTATTGAGATGTCATCTTAAGATTAGGCTAAAGTGTTCTGTCTTATTAATCTGTTGTGTACATATACCAAATCCTCATAATGAATACAATCATTACATACTGCAAAGATGTACTAATAAACATAAAAAGTTTGAAAGTATATATTTAACAAAGAAAAATCAAACAAAGATTACTAAATTACATAATGAATGAAGCCCAAACACACACAGGGTATATATGGCAATTCACAGTTAGGGTAAATGTAAATAAACACATGACACAGTATTAAATTACAACTGGATGAGATTCACTGTGATCCTTAGTGTAGACGTGTGCAGCTTCCTACTCATTTCCTGTTGCTCTCCTGGTAGGCTGAAGTGTTCTGTCTTATTAATCTGTTACTCTAATCATCCCTGGGTTAACAGAGCTTTTCTTCAATAAAATGTATAACAGTAAAGAATGACATTTCAAGGTCATCATTTTAACAATGTAACATACATATTACAAATGATATGTTATTTGACTTATCAGTAATACTTGTGGTCAGTGCAGTATATTATTACGGTTTTAAAATATTAAAATTTATTGCCATATTTTCGACTACAAAAGGCTTTGGTACTTGTCAATATCCATACAATTCAAAGATTAACTGTAATGAAAGTGCACAGGATGATGTAAAATGTTAACCTGAATTTTCAAGTTTAAATATCTGAGCAACTATTGGTGACATTGACCTATCTTGGAATGTTTGAGGTTAGCATTATCTGTGCCAAAAATATTTAAAAGAAAAAGTTTTGTTTAACCCATATCAGTAAATGCATTCCAATTTTATTTGAAGAATAATAACATTAACAAAAAATTAATATTGTATAAGAAATTAGAGTGGATGTTTAAAATTCATTGAATTTCACTGCTAACAGGAAGTATGCACTCAACTCAGTATATTAAATGTAGGAATACATAAAAAATTCAGATAAACCTATTGTATCTGACAATTTTACATTCTATTTAGCCTTGGGTTATGTTATAATGCAATTTGAAATAATTAAAAATTTAAATAAATCTTACAAATATGTGTTCTTGATATTCATTTTGAAGTCCAATGAGCAAGTATTTCAGCAATTTACTTGATGTATGAAGCCCTACTGTTCTGTTAAACTACAGTGGATCTTTGACTTAGAAACTCAATTCGTTTCTGAGGATTAGCTGTACGTCAAGTTGGTCAATTTTAGGTTCAAGTTCATCTATGCAACTTTCAAAGTCTCTCTCCTGTATAATTTTATATTATATTTTATTCTAGGAAAATTTCAGGCTCCGCAGAGAGACATTGGCCCTGGATTTCTCAATTAATCCCCGACAAGAAAGGATGCTATCATGTTCCTTCCAGAGCTCTTTAAGGTTTAGATCTGTATCCGAGGTCATCTGTAAACACAAGTGGCTGGGGTTTGGATCATAACTCAACACTTTGTTCCAAAGTTAACACTAAAATTCCAATCACAGCCCAAGTTATTCAGGTCAGGCCAGTTAAACTAAAGTTTCCACTATTTTTTTTTAATTTATATAAAAGATTTTTGGAACAAAATCTTTTTCTCTAAAATGTGTGCAGATGTAAATTTTATTGAAAAATCATTTTCCATAATTCTTTTTTTTTTTTTTTTTTTGAGACAGGGTCTCACTTTGTAGTTCAGGCTGGCCCTGAGCTCACTATGTAGGCCAGATAAGCATTGAACTGAGCAATCCTTCTGCCTCTGCCTCCCGAGTGCTGGGATTACAGGTGTGAGCCACCATGCCCGGCATCTGTGGTATGTGGTAATGATTGCCAGTGGGCATACCACACCTAGTACTGTTGTATATGGTTACTGGGGATTGAACCAGGGACCTTGCGCTTGCAAGGTAGGCGCTGGAACCACTGAACCACTGAGCCAAATCTCCAGCCCCATTTTCCATAATTCTAATAAGAAACACCACTGCTGTGCAGATACCACATTTTAAAACAAATCCTAGTTGTTTTTTTTTTTTTTTTAAAGAAAAGCAGCTTATATTCTGATTGGCAGAAGTCAGGTTTTTGCCATATCCCTGGAACAGCAGTCTCCAACTTTTTTTTGAGACAGGGTCTTGCTCTGTAGCTCAGGCTGCCCCTGAGCTCACTATGTAGCCCAGGCGAGCTTTGGACTCACTGGAATCCTCCTGCCTCTGCCTCCGGAATGCTGAGATTAGAGACATGAGTCAGTATGCCCCACATTGTGGTACGTAGTTACCAGGGATCAAACTCACACATTGTGTCCACTGCCTACACTAAGTCTCAACATCATTCTTGAAAATGGAAGAAACTTGAAGTAGCGAGACATTGGCAAGTGTATTTCATTATAAACAATGCAAAACAAAGATATTAAAAAAGATGCAAATAGATGCATGAATACCTGTTGAGGCATTATTCTAATCAGGCCTACAGTTAACATGGCTGATTTTTACTTTCAAAAGATGATACATGGATATACTCACTTTTCAGATGTGCTAGTGCCTCTACATAATAAATAACCATTCAAAGTCAGTGTTTTTTTGTTTTGTTTTGTTTGTTTTTTTGAGACAGGGTCTTGCTTTGTAGTTCAGGCTGGCTCTGAGCTCACTATGGAGCCCGGACAAGCCTCGAACTCAACAATCCTCCTGTCTCTGCCTCCCGAGTGCTGGGAGAGTCTGTGTTTTATCAAGGGCAACCAAGGACAGGTGTAGTTGCTGATAAACAGCCAAACAAATAAATTATTTCTTCTACTCTTTTCTTTGGGGATTGTTGCTAAAAACAAGTGTGCCTTTATTAGTGTCATGTTACATTGCTTGGGATGTTTCAGTCTTTTTTCATTGATCTTTGCACACCTTGCGACTCAATTTCCTCTACCAGCATTACTGAGTGGCTTTAAGTGACGCATTCTGCCCGATGGATGTGTTCCAAAGGTGTTGATTAAGAAGACCACAGCAGGGCCAGAGATTTAGCTCAGTGGTTCTGGCACCTGCCTCGCAAACCTCGCAAGTGCAAGGTCCTGAGTTCAATCCCCATAACCACATACAATGCTGGGTGTGGTGACTCATGCCCACCAGAAATCAATACCACATACCCCAGTGCCAGCACTCAGGAGGCAGAGGCAGGAGGATTGCTGAATTCCAGGCTTGCCTGGGCTACATAGTGAGCTCAGGGTCAGCCTGAACTACAAAGCGAGAACCTGTCTAAAAAAAAGAAAGAAGACCACCGCATATTTGGTATCTAAGAAATGCTGATTTTGTGTAGTTTCTTGAGCTGGAAATATTCACCTGTATATTAGTGGCCTTGGCTACCTAGGTTTGTGGGATTGTCCCATCAGCTGGGATGTGGCTTTCTTCAATTTGACAGATCACTAAGAGGTTCTGAGCCCTGTGTTTCTAGATGTGGTTAACAAATCCTCATCGATTTTCATACATTGTGTGGCCATTCTGTTATGCCTGACTTGGAGTATTCAGTTGGCGTGGCAGTAGATAGAAGGTCCTAATCAGTTTCTGAGGGTCATGCATGAACCAGATGACTCATTTGGTTCCAGAGAACATGGCACATATGCCTGGTGCACAGATCG